>JAHHUM010001515.1:49287-181787 GCA_036173005.1 Crenichthys baileyi | reverse complement strand
TAAGGCTATAGCAATGAATGGAAGTCAATGCAAAGTTCCCTGCAAGGACAGGAAGACAATAAATTTGGCGTGTCTTTAATAAAAAAACCAAGCTTTTAAATCATTTAAAATAATTTTGATTTATGATTCAAGTGCATTTCATGATTTCATTTATAAAAACAAAACATAAACGTTATATAAGTTCTGTAAATAATATTGAAAGAAATTTGAAATCTTCCTGCTCAGTGTGTCTCTGAGATGGAGGTGAAATCAGTGAACCTGGCTGGGTTTTACTGCTCTTTTTCTGTCACAAACCATGTTTGACATCTGTTCATCTGGAGGTTTTTTGTTCAGGCTGCAGGGATCATTCTTCACTGTGGAAAACAAGACTTCCAGCAGGCCACAGTAATAGGGAGGCTGAATGCTCAGGTTAACAATTTAATTATCATCAGTTTATTTTTCATTTTTGATTTCTCTCAGCTAAGAAATCATTTTTTGCTGAGGATGACTGAAAAAGGGTTTTAGATGCCTTCCCACCCCCCCGGTGATATAAAGAATCGGTCTAAATGTTTCTGTTTCTTTCTTCTGGTATCCCAGGTTACAGCATAACCCCGACCACACTGTCCAGTTCCTCCACAGGAAAGGAGACGCCGGGGCCCTTCTCTTCCTGGGTTTAAGAGATTTTAAAATCATCCCAAATCAGCTGTGTTGCCATGGAAACCCAGCGCTGTAAAAGACACAGACAGACAGGTGAAGGTCAGTGGGACAGTGTTTTTCCCCGGTGTTGGCCCGGATTGGCTGGAAAAAAATACCTAAAACACGGGGCCCGCACAAAGCAGGTGGGCAAAAAAAACCCATTTTTTTCCCGGGGTGTTTCTTGGTGAAACCCTTTGGGGGGGAAAATTTTGGGGGGTATTGATCCCAGTTGGGGCCCAAAAAAAGGGAAACGAGCTTTTTTGAGATCAGACGGGGGCCACTTGGTTTCCCCCCGGCTCCCAAAGCCCCCATCAGCCCCTCCCCTTCCCCACAGAATAAGGGAATGTTGTGCTATTGACGTCAGCTCAAGTGCTGGATGGTTTCTTTCATTTTTGTTTAAAAAAATTAAAACCAAACACCCGGGGTTGCTCTATTTTGGTGCAAATTTGGAAAAAAAGGTCGTTCTCTCTGTTTAATGTCTCCAGAGCTGCTCCAAGAATGTTTTGATCAAATTTAATTTTGAAATGGGGAAGTTTTTTAATTTAAAACCGGCCCCCTTTTGAAGTAAAAGATCTATTCATCGGGCCCTGGGGGAAAAAAATTTAAAAAACCCCTCGGGCTGAAAGTGTGGGGAACCCCCTGGTCTAGGCGGGACGGGGAAAGGGGGGGGGGGAATTTTTCTCCAGGGGATGGGTCGATCTTGCTCCTTCTCGGGAAAAAAGTTACTTTAGGGAAGGGGAGCCTTCAGATTATTTAAAAAGGAAAAGGTTTGCTTCAGCCCCTTTTTAAAACTTCGGTTTTTCCCCCAGCCCCAAACTCCCTACCTACAAATTGGGCCTGAACGGGGATAAAAATTTTAAAAGGGAAATGACAAAAGTTTTAAATTTCAGTTTTTTAAATTTCAGCGACCCAAAAGCCCCCAAAAATATCGCTCAGTTTCCCAGTAGTGGTTTTTGTTAATTCGGCTCAGAAACCCCCCTTCCCCCCCTTCAACCTTTCCCGGGAAACCCCAAAAACTGTGTTTTAAAGATGGAAAAAACCATAAAAATCACCCCCCCCCCCAAAAAATAAGCCCAAGGGTTATTTATATATTTAGGGTTTTAAAAAATTTTATTTTTGGTTTTTTATTTTGGGGGTTTTTCTACTTTTTTACATCTAGAAAAAATTTCCTCTTCCCACCCTCTATTTATCTCTTCCCCATGTTTCCTTTTATCTCTATTTTGCCCTTTCCGTGTTAATTCGTCATTTTCCTCCCCCTCCAAAAGATTGGGGAGGGGCCCCCCAAGGTTCGAGGCTCCGTTTCCTCAGGGGAAAAGACTTTTCCGGGGGAAATTAAGAAAGGGGGTTTTCAAATTTTAACTTTCCCCCCGCCCCCCAAAAAACGCCCCGAGTTGGGGGTTTAAGCAGCACACCCCCCATTGAAAAAAAAGGGGTTGGTGGTTTTTTTTACCCCCCCCGAGACGGGGGATGTTAAGAACCAGAACCCCTTTTGAACCCGGGAAAGGGAAAGTGTTTTCCAGGGCCTCCCTGAACCCCTCCCCCCCTGAGTTTTTGCCCCAGAACCCCCCCAAACCCCAAAACCCCGTTTTGGGATCCCGGTACCACCAGCTGCCTAAAGGGCCCCGGGGCCAAAAAAAGACCCGGTAGGACTCCTTCCTACCCTAAAAGCTTTTCTCCCCGCCAGTGTCCCCAGGGGGGTTCGAGGATTGCAGATGAAACAGGACCAACAACCTTGAAACCCCACAGCTCCAGAAGCCCCCTTGGCAATGGAGGGAGAAACAGGCCCTTTTGGATAATGTCCCCCCGTTCCCCACGTGTCTGAACGGTTTGAAGCTCTCCCGGGGGTGGAAATTTGAAGCCCCGTCACGGGAGACTTGCCGGGGTTTCCCGGCAGACCCCCAAGGTTCTTTTGGGGTTGCCGGGGTCGACGGATCTTCTCCCCCCTTTGGAGCCAGCTCACCAGCAGGAGGGGTCAGGGGAAAAGCTTTCTCCAACCCCCTCAATTAGAAGGGTTTCCCAGAGCCAAAAAAACCATGCGTTGAGGGACCCCGACTATTTACCCGGGAAAACTTGTACCTCTCACACCAACGGGGACCCTTCCCTACCAGAAAAGGGGGACATTCCACGTCAAAAGACCCAGCTTCTGAAAGCCGAGGATCAGACCCCCAAAGGGGTCCCCGCCTTAGGCCCGGGGACCCATCCCCACGATGCACCGACCCCTTTGCCCCCCCATGGGGGGGGGCCATGGGAAAGGGGGACCCATTTTTCCTTTTCAGGCTTGCCGGTGGGTTCAATGGGTGAACCCCCCGGCCAAGGTACTCGCCAGCGCCCACCCCCAGCCCTGGCTCCAGAGTGGGGGCCCCGGTCCCCCGCGTTGGGGCGAGGGAACACTTTTTTTCCACTATGTTTTTCGTCAAAAGGGGGGTCTGTGGGTTGTTTTGTCGACCTTCACTGGATGTTTCCTTCGGGGACCTTACGGGGGTCTTTTAAAGCCCGACAACATAGCTCCTAGGATCATTGGGACACTCAAAACCCTCCACCACAGTAAGGCAGCCCAGGAAGGGGCTAGAAACCCTCAGATTACAATTAATACAATACAAAATCCTTCATAGAGTATACTACATGGGTCAACAAATGTTCAGGATGGGTTTTGCTCGGTCTAGTACCTTTTCAGAAGTTCTTGTGCCAGATATGTGAAGACTTATCAAAGTGTCTGAGATGTAATATTCCATCTTCCCTCTCAGTTTGCTTGTTGGGCAGCTTAGATGACATCACCATGGAGACAAATTCAGTTTACATGGTTTTCACTGCCTCATGCATCTCTAAAAAATCTTCATGAATTGGAAAAATAAAAACATTCTTAGTATTAACAAGCATAGAGACCTTTGTTTGATTATAGTAGTCTTGAGACAGCCTCTGCCTCCACATCAGATCAGTTTCTCTGGGCTCATTTGATTGGCTCCATCACCTAGATGGGGTGGGGTACCTTTGGATTCGTCCTGCGGGTGTTGTTGATATGGAGGCCTTCCGGGTTCCAGGATCTGGGGTGTCCCTGGGTTGGGATTCCTGTGGGCTGCCGGGGGCTGTGGCCCCCCATCGGGGTGGGGCTTTGGTGGCTTTTGGGGGTGACATCTGGTGGTTTCATATGATTCTTTTGGGGGGTCTGTGCCGGCGGACCTCGGTTACTGGCCTGGTAGCTGTGCTGCTCCTGGGTTGGTCTAGGGTGGGCTGGGGTCCTGGCTGGGCCTCGAGTCTTAGGTCCTGGCAGGTACATCACTACGGTTACAGGCCGATGCATGTGCAGGCCCTGGCCCAAGGTCCTCGATGCACTGGTGGGCTTAGGAGCCATCTCCTTCTCCATACCTTTCATTGCAGATGCTTTCTCCTTCAGGTGTGCATTCTGCAGCTGTGGTAGGGGGTGTGTGGGCCTGGGTGGCTAATGTTTTACGTGATCTGAGAGTTTTTTAAATGCTGGGATGGGTTTATTTTTATTTTTGGGGTGGGAGGTGGGTGGGCGACCTTGGTTGGGATTGAGCATGGTTTGGGTTTGGGCAGTACTGATCCAGATTCCAGTTCCTTGTTTCGGTTCTGGCTCCTAAAAATCCTTAATTATGGTTCTGCTTGGAGGAGGGGTCAGGGGGGTCTGCATGGTTTGAGGCAGGTGGGCTGACCAGAGTTGTTTTCAGGTTTGGCTCTGTGGTCTCTTTACACTTTTGAGGACTTTGGTGTGGATGTTGGGGGGGGGTTCTTGGGGGTGCACTCTTTTGGGGGGGGGCGCTTTATTTTTAGGAGGTCGATTTCTGTGGTGTAGGCCTTGTGCACGGCTTTTGTTTTGCACTCTGTTGGTTCTGCACCATGGGAGATAGGGTTGTTTGGGTGCATTTGTCCTGTGCCCTCTTTTGTGCTGTGTGTTCTTGTTGCGGGAGTGGTGCTGGCTTGGCTGGTTCGCTCATTTGTTGGAGTGGAGTCTTGCTCTTAGTCGCCACTGTGCGGTTCTGGCTGATTTCTCTTTGTTTTGTTTGCTCTGTGGACACTGTACTCCATCATTTGGGTGCAGCACTTTGAGACGAAGGGGACAATCTATGAATCTGAGCTGCTCTCTTCCTGAAACAAACACTCTCATGGCTGTAATAGAAAGTGATGATTTGTTCAACATGGTTAAGAGTTGTTATATTCAGAATAAATACATCAAAGAAGAATATAAGCAGCCACAGACCTTCACGTATTCTCTAACAGGAAGGAAGAACTACACACCACAGAAAATTTTAATGTGGGGGTTTTTTGTTCAGCCGCAGGATCATTTTGGACTTGTAAAACCAACCCCCTACAGTGCATAGTAGGGGGGCTGAATGATCGAGTTTAATCAAATTATTTTCATTTCAATTTTTGCCCTATTTTTTTCCAGCAAGAAAATCTTTTCCTGAGGATATTAAAAGGGTTTTAGATGTGCTACCCCCCACGGGTTTTTAATAAAAAAACCGGCTGAAGTGACTGTTTTTTTTTTCTGGTACCAGGTTAAACATATACACACTGTCCATTTTCCCCACACGGGAAGGGACAGTTTGAAAAATCTTTTGGTAAAATTTAAATCTCCGACTCAAGGTTTTGCCAGGCAGCCAGGCGTAGAGACACAGACAGACAGGGAAGGTCAGTGGGACAGGTTTTTTTCCCAGGTGTGGCCCCTGATTGGTGGAAAACTTCCCCAAACCGACACCCACAGAGCAGCAGCTGGGAGGAAAAAAGGCTTTTTGTGCAGGGGTGTTTCTCGGGTGAACCGGGGGAAGTGGAGCTCTGAGCGCGAGGCCAAAAAAGGGGAGCTGTGAGATCAGACGAGGGCCACGTGGTTTCTAACGGCTCCTCAAAGCTCCCATCAGCCCCTGCTGCCCACAGATAAGACTGCTGCTACTGATCTAGTTGTCACAACTCCACCCATCAGTAGGTTACAGGGGCACCCTGGACTGGTTGCCAGTCCTTTAAAGGGACAGTATTTTCTAAAAAGCAACAGAGCTAATCGCTTTGGTGCTGTTCCACCCAGACAGTTATTTATTTGCACACAGATAAGACTGCTGCTGCTGACTGACAGTTCAGCTCAAGCTACTGGATGGTTTCGTCATCTCGATTTAACAATAAAACAGAACAGCAGGTATTTTTATCTTTGGTGCTGAACTGAGGAACAAGGCCTGTTTCTCTGTGTTTAATGCCTCCAGAGCCGCTCCAAGAATGTATGGCTGCCCAAACCAGAATGGGAGTTGTGGCCCCTATGTGCAGTTTTGATCACATTTGTTGAACATAATTCAATTCAATTCAATTCAATTCAGTTTTTATTTATATAGCGCCAATACACAACACATGTCGTCTCAAGGCACTTCACAGAAGTCAGTTACATACATTCCAATTAGTCCTAACCATTGAGCAGTGCAGTCAGATTCAGTTATTTATTTAAATTGGATAAAAAGTTTTTCTGTCTAAGGAAACCCAGCAGATTGCATCCAGTCAGTGACTTGCAGCATTCACTCCTCCCGGATGAGCATGTAGAGACAGTGGACAGTCACTGGCGTTGACTTTGCAACAATCCCTCATACTGAGCATGCATGTAGCGACAGTGGAGAGGAAAAACTCCCTTTTAACAGGAAGAAACCTCCAGCAGAACCAGAACCAGGCTCAGTGTGAGCGGCCATCTGCCACGACCGACTGGGGGTTAGAGAGAACAGAGCAGAGACACACAAAGAGAACAAAGAAGCACTGATCCAGGAGTACTTTCTATGGGAAGGAAAAGTAAATGTTAATGGATGTAGCTCCTTTAGTTGTTTCACCTAGAAAGAAAGAACAGATAAACTCTGAGCCAGTTTTCAAGGTTAGAGTCTGAAAGAGAGCACATATAATTAGTTACAGTAAAAGCTCAGTCGATCGCCATGTCTAGGAGAGAGAAAGGGTTAAACACTAAAAGACAGGGCCATGTGGATCATCGGTAGAGGGTGAGCATTAAGTTGCCAGCAGAAGCTCGGACGATGCCCCTCTCCAGGTAGACACAGAGTCAGGCCAGGTGTAGCTTGTAGGAAGAGAAAAGAGAGAGAACAAAGTTAAAAGCTGAAATAACAGCAAATAATGCAAAAATGGAGAGTAGTGTGAGAATGTAGCAAAGAGGGTGAAAGTGGTCATTATGTCCTCCAGCAGGCAAAGCCTATAGCAGCATAACTACACAGAAAGTTTCAGTTCAGATTATTTAGTTAAACGCCGCTTATTTTTAACAATGTCGTTTCAAGGCACCCCACAAACGTTCCCACTGATGGTCATTGTTATACTAAAAACCACAAGGATTGGGATACCTCTCTTTGTCAGACTGATTATAACCACTGGAAAAGAGAGGGGGTCATACAGGTAGCAGAAATGGAGGGTGTGTTTGCACCTCAACCATAACTGAGCCGGTTTAGGCTAAACCTGACTCCCCCTTACTCCATCCAACAGGGAGGGAGGAAGGCTCCCTCCCTGATAACCTAAGCCACTCTAACTATAAGCTTTAACAAAAAGGAAAGTTTTAAGCCTAGCCTTAAAAGTAGACAGGGTGTCCGCCTCACGGACTAAAACTGGGAGCTGGTTCCACAGGAGAGGAGCCTGATAACTAAAGGATCTGCCTCCCATTCTACTTCTAGAGACTCTAGGAACCACCAGTAAACCTGCAGTCTGAGAACGAAGTGCTCTGTTAGGAACATATGGAACAATCAGCTCTCTGATGTATGATGGAGCTAGATCATTAAGGGCTTTATATGTGAGGAGGAGAATTTTAAATTCTATTCTGGATTTAACAGGGAGCCAATGAAGGGAAACTAAAATAGGAGAAATATGAAGAAGATTTAATTTCAACCAGGCCCATATTGAAGTACAGATCTATGCATCAGGTCTGGGGGAACTCGGAAGCCAAATTTAGAATCCCAAAACAAGTCTGGGCACAGCCTCATTCATGAGAAGTTCAGACAACACATAGATACAGATGCCTACATCTGATTTCTGTTATCTCAGCTCTGAAATAAGAGCACATCCCTCCTTGGCATGGGCTTAAGAGCCATCTCCTAAACTTTTTGTGGGGGTGTTGGTCTGGGCTCAGGTCGGTTCTCGGGGGCTTGGTAATGCTGCTGCCATTGGCCCTGGGCTGGATGTGCCGCTGCACTTGGTGGAGCTTTGTGAATGAGTGTGCCCATTGGGATCAGCCAAAGAGCCGGTTCCGAGGGAGAGCCTTTTGCCTCCCAGTCCTTCCCTCCCTATCCCCGGACACTGCACTCCTTCATTTAGTGTCTGGGAGGATTTACAATCTTCTCGGTCCCATGGTGGCCTGTGGCCCAAGTTTTATTGTACAATTTAGACACTGTCACTTATAACATCCTCATTACACACACAGGAAGGGCCTTGGAGGTGGGCACAATTAACGGCATCCAGAGAGTGATCTATTCAAGTAGCGTCATCTCAGGTGCCTGTGCCTACCCTCTGAATGTTAAGTTTTTATTTAGACATCGAGGGATCTGGATTGTGGGTGGGGGGATGGTCATCATTGTGTCGGGGGATGGGCATCATTGTGTCGGCTGCTGTCTGGTGGGGGACGTCCTTGCTGGCTGGGCAATGTCCAGTGGCGATAGGTAGTGTGGCATTAGATGGGGACAGGGAATGTTGGGGACCAGGGTCAGGGCGGTGGTCACTCAGGTTTGGGCGGTGCCAGCCCTAGTCTGGACTGGTGGCTTGGGCAGTCTGCCTGTCTGTACCCTGGAAGGAGGGGGACTACTTCCTGGGTTCAGGGTTTTGGTTGCCCCTTTAGGGTATCGGTACCTGGTCCTGGGAGTGTAGAGTTTGAATGGAGAGTTTGGCATGGATGTACAGTGCTGTGGGGCAGGGGGTATGTACAGTAAGTGTGGGGTTGGTGAGGTGCCTGGCCTTTGTGGCCCCCGCACTGCAGTCACAGTCGGGTAGATAAGGTGGTGAAGTGTGTCTTGTGCCAGCACCCGGATAGTTGGCGGGTTATGCTCTGCCTGGAGTAGTTGGACCGCCCAGGTGCGGATACTCAGCTGGTGTGAGCGAATGTTTACTTTCTTTATTTTTTTTATATTTATTATTGCTTTTATTTCTCTCATGGACTGGTGGGCTGTGGCTGGCGGCGATGGCTGGGTGGTTGGGTGGGCACAGAGGTGTGCTGCTCCAATCACTGTTGCGGCTGGGTGAGAGGGGTGTTGGTGGGCTATGAGGGTGCCACGCAGCCGTTGTGCGGTGGGGGGGTTGCGTCCCTTTTTGGATGTGGGATCATTGACATTTGGATTGGCCCAGTGGTGACGGTCGAGCTGAGCTGGTTCGTAGTTTTCCCTGGGCTAGCGTTGCAGTAGAAATGACGTTGTGTGTTTGCGGGGGTGTGGTGTAGGCCATTGGCCCCAGGTGCACATCACCTGCCAGGGACTGTTTGGCAGGTAAATTGATCCTTTCTTGGTGTGGGATTGGGCGGACCCGTGCAGGTACAGGGCTTGGTTGTGTCTGTTCTGTTGCGCTTGCATGCGTTGGCCAGGGAGGAGATACAAAGAGCCGTTGCCTTGATGTTGCAGCACACTGTGTGGTATAGGGGCAGGCATTTGTGTTCGGGGGCATGTGTTTGCTATCTGTGTCCTGGTTGAGGGTGGCCCTGTGGGAAATATCATGTTGGGGTTCAGGGGGGCTAGGATGTTCGTGGGGTTGAGATTGGAGTTTATTGTGGGCGATTGGATTGTTTTGTCCAGAGGTGGCTGTGGTCGGCTGGCTTGTTTGGACCTGCTGGACCCCTGCTTTATTTATTTATGGATTTTTTTGGGGGGGCCCGTCTCCAGATGGGGGTTATTGGAGGCCAGGGTAAGGGCGGGAGTTAGGGGTCTGGGCTGGGATCCTTTGGGTTGGGGCGGTGCCAGCCATAATATGGACTGGTAGTCTAGGCGATCTGCCTTTCTCCATCCCAGGATAAAGGAGACCACCTCCTGGGTCCAGGGGCTGGTTACCCCTGGGGAGTGCAAATGAGTGTAAGGTATCCATTGTTGTATGTCTTTATGTTGGGTGTGTGGGTGTGAATGTTTGAATGTGTAAGCATGTCTGTCAGATTGAGCCTTCAGGCTGCCCCCTCTCCTGGATCATCCTAGTCCCTTTATCAGATGCTCCTCACACCTGCTATCGAATAATCTTGAGGAGAAACCTTATATACACAAGCGCACTCACACATACACCCACAGGTGTTTGAATTCTAGTTTTTACAAAAACACAAATACACAGATTCACTCTATATTGAGCTGGGGTTGCTACTAAATACATCCTGTAATAAAATGGTAAATGGCTTGTACTTTTATGGTGCTTTATCAAGTCCCTTAGAGACCCCAAAGCGCTTCACGTTACATTCAGTCAACCACCCATTCATACACACATTCACACACTGGCATGCACTGTATTAATTAGTACCGTGTACTTTTGAGAAACGTTATATATTTGTTATTTGTTGTTTGTCCTGTTTGTCTTTTTTTATTTACCTCTCTCTTTCTGCAGGTGTAGAAGCAATCCTCTTGGGTGTTATCTTGTATTATCTTTATCCTTCTTTCCTCTACTCTTATCCCCTCTCCCCACCTCTCTCTCCTGCTTCTTTTTTCCCTTTTGTTTAAGTCTCTGTGTCTATTGCATTTAAAATAATAATAAAGAAATTTGTAATAGATTTTTTTAAACATATGGTGGATCATTATAGTAGATTATAGGGTTTAGTCGTAATTATCTTCTTCAGAAAGTTAATCTATTGGGCTTTTTCTTGGCACTCAGACAACAGTTCTGAGTGCTACTCTGTCAGACTGGACATTATTAAAAAAAACAATACGAAGGACCAATGGACTTTATTCCAGCTCGCAAATTCTGTTTTTGTATTTAAAAATTATCCATCATTTGTCTGTACCCATTTACCTTGCAGTGTTGAGGCAGGGTTGGTGCCCATCCAGCAGTCACTGGTCTGGAGGCGGAGTACACCCTGGACAGGTCAACCACAAGGCAACACATATTTCTGTTTCTGTTTCTATTTTTAAAATGTATTTTAAGACAATTGTTAATTTATAATTTTCTTTATGGGATTATTTGTTTGCTTTTGAAATCTAAGTGTTAAAACAATATGCAGTGGTTAAAGTAAAAATCTTCTGGGGTTCAGTCTCTAAAACTCTGAGAGGAAGGGGAACAATCTGTGAATCTGAGCTGCTCTCTTCCTGAAACAAACACTCTCATGGCTTTAATATTCAGTGATGCTTTGTTCAACATGGTTAAGAGTTGCTATATTCAGAATAAATACACCAACGAAGAAGAAAAGCAGCCATAGACCTTAACGTATTTTCTAACAGGGAGGAAGAACTACACACCACAGACAAGTTAATCTAGAGGTTTTTGTTCAGGCTGCAGGGATCATTTCTCACCATGGGAACCAGACTTCCTACAGCTACAGTAGTAGGAGGCTGAATGATGGAGTTTAACTTTATTTATCTTCAGTTCACAGTTGTCCTGATTTCCCTGAGCTAAGAAATCATTTTCCTGAGGATGATTGAAAGGTTTAGATGTGCTACAATCACTGGTGATAAAAATAATCGGTCTGAATGTATTTGTTTCTTTATTCTGGTACCAGGTTACAACATAACGACCAAACTGTCCAGTTCCCCCACAGCTGAAGGAGACAGTGTAAACTCTCCTGGTCAGAGTTAAATCATCCTGAATCAGCTGTGTTGCCATGGCAGCCAGCGCTGTAGAGACACAGACAGACAGGTGAAGGTCAGTGGAACAGTGTTTGTTCCAGGTGTTGGCTCCTGATTGGCTGGAAACACTCACCTGAACACAGACAGCACAGAGCAGCAGCTGGGAGGAAAAGCATTTTGTGCAGTGGTGTTTCCTCTGGTGAACCTGGGGAGAAGTGGAGCTCTGATGCAGCTGAGGCCAAACAAGGACGAGCTGTGAGATCAGACGAGGGCCACATGGTTTCTAACGGCTCCTCAAAGCTCCCATCAGCCCCTGCTGCCCACAGACAAGACTGCTGCTGCTGATTGACAGCTCAGCTCAAGCTGCTGGATGGTTTCATCATCTTGATATAACAATGAAACCAAACAGCAGGTTGTTCAGTGTTTGGTGCTTAACTGAGGAATAAGGTCCACTTCTCTGTGTTTAATGTCTCCAGAGCCGCTCCAAGAATGTATGGGGCCCAAAGTAGAATGAGATTTGTGTCCCTTATGTATATTGATGGAGTCGTTATGGAAATTTTAGTGCCTTGCTTCATTTGCTCCTTGATACTCTACAGGAAAGGACAAAAGTATTAGAACCCCTCTGTGTTGTTCTATTCTTCTCTGTTTAGTCTTAGAGTAATGGTTTCTCAGCCTTCTGCTTGCAGCTGTGTGAGATAATATGTATGACACACTGTTAAGGTTATGTCTGGGACAACAGGTCTCATGAGAGTCACCTTGAAAACTGTTGTAGCTTATAGGAGAACTTTTACTTTGTCTGGTCAGAATGATTTGGCAGCACTACTGAGCGCATCTCCAATACTGTAAAATCCTTCTCTCTTGCAAGATTCTAATAAAGCTGATTCTGAGTGACAATCATCAGTCTCTGGATGCGAATTTTTCTACAACGAACAGGATTCCTTGACTGATTTACTCTGGGGACATCGATGAAGAAGTGCCAGGCGCCAGCCTTGGAAGAGATTCCTTGCCTTTACCCCGCTTAGTGTTACAGGGACGGAGGACTTCTGCGTCGAGGTTCCTGGGAGACTCAGCACTGGAATCCAGAAAGAACCTGATTTTTTCCCAGAGATGGGGAGATCTTGAATCAGCACAATTAATTATTATCATTAGATTATATTAAGAAAACAAAACAAATTATAACCAAAGGCCTATAAATTAAATTGCAAAAATAGAGAAAATCATAAATAATAATAAGGACGTCTTAAATTTTAACTAAAATGTTAAACCTAACAGTTTTCTACTGGGGACAAATGGGATCTGGGATTTTTCCCGCCTTGGACCAGGAGCGAGGTGTACGGACCTCGCTGGCGCGGTTGATGCCACGCTGCGCACGGGTGAACAGTAATTCACCAGTAGAGACCCCTCCCTGTACAGTTGAGTGAGGCTCCCCTAACCAGTAAGTTAGGGGGAAGGCGATTAGGGTGCCAGAAAGCTCTAAACTCTTGTGGAGACGTCTGCAGGTTTAAAGGAATATTCCCCCATTTACCAGTAAGTAAAGGGTGTGGCAAGGCTGTCAAGTATGGGACAGCGGTTCAGTTCTAAGGGATTACCTCCTCCTCCCCAGGGAGAAACGTTTGATTTTATGGTAAAAAAATATGGTCCACAAAGCATTGAGTGCATAAACAAATGGGTTAAAGAATTTAACTTTCCTGCAGGAGGTTCATACAATCTTACAGTTTTACAGAGGGTTGAAGAAGCTATAAAAGAAAAGGAGGAAAAATTAGAGGGACAAAAGAAAATAGATCAAAAAGATTACCAGGATATGAAAAACTATAAAACATGCTTAAAATGTTGGAAAGATGAAGCTGAGCGACGCTAAAAGAAAAAAACCTCTAAATTGATGCCAGGGAATCAGGATGACAGTAAAGACATGGGGGGGCGACAAAATAAAAGCTCCATCTCTGTACCTGTTCTTACCAACTTTGGTCTTAATACTGATGCAAAAATACACAAAATAACCCCACCCCCTTATAATCCAGCTGTAAAGTCTGACACTTCTGTTAATTCTTCTCTTGTTTCTCACTCTCTATACCCTGATCTACGAGCTTTGACGACTCTGGCGGCTGTGGTGGACCACGATCTGGACTCATGTGTTTACCGACCCATCAGAAACGAACAGCAGCCTGACGGCTCCTCCTCTGCAGCAGCGACCTTCAGACCTCCAGCTGCAGAATCAGCCACATCTGCAGCCTCACAGCAACAGCAGTCACTGAAGGTGGAAGACAGCTCTAACACCATGGCTGCACAGCTCCTCAGATCCTCACTGCACCTATGGTGGAAGTAACGGGTCCAAATGGACCTAACCTGGTTTTCTGGTCCTGCACTTCTCATGACATCGAGGAGTGTGCAAAACTTCTCCCTGACCTATCTCAGTCAGGTGAAGTTTTTTCCACCAATTTCTCAGATTTTTGCAAGGAATATCGTCCTACTGGTGCTGAAATACGCAGAATCCTGACACGTAAAATAACTGCGTCTGACATTGCAAAAATCCATAACAAGCTCCCTGTTCCAAACCTACGTCTGAAACATGAGGATTGGGATAATGATTCAAATGTGGAGTACAGGAATGCCGTTGATGTCCTGACGGTTGCCATAAAGAAAGAGTTTCCCCGAAAGATCAATATGACCAACATCTATGCCTGCAAGCAGAAAGGTGATGAAGAAACTAACGATTTCATCAGCAGAGTGATCGAAGCAGTGACCAAGTACAGTGGAATAGAAACACCCACAGCAGTGGTTACAGAAGCAGGGGTCTGGGAGACCCTTGTTTGTGATGCGGTCATAAAAGGAATGCTTCCACTTTTACCACAACATCTTAAGGGGGCATATGTGGGCTGGGCTGATCATCCTCGCCTTGATGATGTTCGCAGACATGCCAGACATGCTCAACTCATGTTTGAAGAACGGCAGCAGATTAAAAAAGAAGCATCTGACAAAGAACTGCATCTAGCCACAATTACGATGTACCAAAATGTCGGAAGGAATAGAGAGGGAGGATATCGACGAAAGCGAGGCCCCCGGAGAGGTCCGGGAAGACGTTTTTATGATCCCGACACCTGTTTCAAGTGTAGCAGAAAGGGACATTGGAGGGAGCAATGCCCCTACCCAGCTGAGGCCGCATCTTACCAGGCTGATTGACTAACCGAGGCAGAGGAGGACGAGCGCAACCCACCACAGTGTCAGCCGTCTCGTCAAAGCGGTACCACACCACACCTCTTTAACACACACCCAACTGCTTCACACTCTTTTTGTACCTGTCCTATTTCTCAGTTAGACACACACACACACACACACAGATACATACAGATGCTCAATCCACTTTTCCTTCTCTTCCTGTTTCAAGCAATGAAAAGCTGCTTTGCAATGACTGTGATGACTTGACTAAAGTGCAACATGCTATTGCTGGTTTGGAAAAGAAGTTTGAGAGAAAATATATATCAACTTATGCTCATTTTACCTCAGAGGCATATAAAGCTTTCCCAATGTTTGATCTTATAGTCTCAGGAAAGAAAATATCATTTATGGTAGACTCAGGAGCAACTTCTTCTGTTGTTAAGGCAGAGGAATTTTCAACACCCCCAAAACTCAGCGGAAATCATGTTTTTTCTATGTCAGCATCAGGGGAGACGACAAGGGAACATGTTACAAAGCCCATGGCTTGTGTAACACCTGATGGGTTTACTTTCAAACATTGTTTCCTCTTATCATCATTGTGTCCTGTAAATTTGATGGGTAGAGATTTGATGTGCAAGCTAGGGATCATTCTAATGTCCACCCCAGAGGGGGTAAGGGTCTCTACTCAGGCTGACACAGTGTTTACTGCAGTACAGTTCAGTCCACAAGCATTAAGTTATGCTTATGAGTGGAAAGTGCAAAATTCATTGTGTTCACAACAGCTGTTGGAGGAGAGTAGATCAGTTGTTAATCCCTCCTGTGATTTTATGCAAGCTGTTGATTTAAACTGTATTGCTCATATGTCGTTGGGTTCTGACAAAGAATATGAGAAAGCTTGGTTTCGCATTTCTTGTGAAAAACTAACCACGTCGATGCTGTATTGGAATGCTAATACAGCCGCGCTCGCTGGTTGTCTGAACTCACACCAGCTGCAGTTATTCAAAACAAGAGACACTGTCCCACACATCGCTTTGGCAAAATCTGTAACACAAAAGTGGACAGATGTGAACTATTTTATGTTGCAGTGTGAAAAAGTATCTGATTGGACTGTGGTACCAACAAATTCTAATCTTATGTTTTCTAAGAGACTTTCTACATTTAAAAGACCTTTTCTTAGCACACTGCACTGCCAAGGAACTGTTCAGTTGATCCCAGAAAATGATCTGTTTTCCCAAAATGGCTCATTTGTTGAAATTGACGCCACTTCACATCCATTGTTGGTCCAGGTGCCTCCTGGTCTGTGGGCAAAAAGTAAATATGATGTGGGACTCATAAAAGGTTGTGAACCTGCTGTTGTGACTCTAAAGTCAAACTACAGACCGTGTGTGAAACAATACCCACTCAAACCAGAAGCCATTGCAGGAATCAAACCTGTTTTTGAAAGAAGAAATTATTGTTCCTTGTGAAAGTTCTCCTGGAAGAACTCCTCTTTTTCCTGTTAAAAAGATCAGGAGTAAAGGAGAACCTGTTGAATGGAGGTTTGTGCAAGATTTACAAGCTGTAAATGCTTCAGTACAAGCCAGAGCTCCTACAGTTCCAAACCTGCACACTATTTTGTCACAAGTTCCTCCAGATACAAAGTTTTTTTCTGTTCTTGATCTTTCAAATGCGTTTTTTAGTGTACCTGTTGATAAGCAGAGCCAATTTTGGTTTGCTTTTGAGTTTGAAGGAAAACCTTACACTTTCACTCGTCTGTGTCAAGGTTATTGTGAAAGTCCGACTATATATAATGCTGCATTGAAAGCTAGTCTTGAGTCATTGGAGTTGACCTCAGGCTCTGCTTTATTGCAGTATGTTGATGATCTTCTGCTTTGTTGTCCTACTAAGGAGCAATGTGAGAAGGACACTGTCACACTGTTGAAACATTTGCATTCAGAGGGCCACAAGGCCTCTCTTTCTAAACTTCAGCTTGTCCAGCTATAAGTAACCTTTTTAGGTCATGTTATTTCTGCTGAAGGTAAAACTCTTTCCTCAAAGCGTGTGAATGCAGTGCAAAACATTCCAAAATCTGTTACAAAAAAACGGTTGATGTCATTTTTGGGTATGACTTCATATTGCAGGAATTTTATTCCTAATTATTCCTGTATGGAAGCCCCGTGGGGTGCTCTCATGCATGGTAAAGGTCTTCAATCTCAGGACAACATTGTTTGGACACCTGAAGCAGAAGCAGATTTCATACAACTTAAGCTGGCTTTGCAGAAGGCTCCTACTTTAGGATTAGCGAATCCTATCAAACCTTTTTTTCCAGGCTGTTGATGAAAAGCATAGGTGCATGACATCAGTTCTCCCCCAATATCATGGAGATAACCTGCGACCTGTTGCTTATTTTTCTGCAAAATTGGACCCCGTGGCTATGGGACTCCCTAGCTGCCTTCATGCTCTGGCAGCTGCAGAAAAAGCTGTGTTGGCTACTAGAGACATTGTTGGATATGCAGACCTCACAGTTTTGGTTCCACACTCTGTTGCTCTTATTCTGCTTGAACAAAAAACATCACACCTTTCTGCTGCTCGCTGGCTGAGATACGCATCAATTCTTCTGGACATGCCAAATATAACTGTTAAAAGGTGTACTGTGCTCAATCAAGCAACACTTCTCTCCACGCCGGAAGATGGGGAGCCTCATAACTGTGTTTCAGTGTTGGAGGAAGTTTGCACACCCCGGCCTGACCTTTCTGAGATACCTCTGGAGAATCTAGAGATGATTTTATTTGTTGATGGTTCTGCTTCTTGAAACCCTGATACTGGTAGGAATCAGGTGGGTTTTGCAGTGTGTTCTTCCCATGAAACTCTTGTTTCAGGCTCACTGCCAAAACACTTTTCTGCCCAGGCTGCTGAGCTTGTGGCCCTGACTGAAGCTTGCAAATTAGCCGAAAATCAAACTGTAAACATTTACACAGACTCGAGAAACGGATTTGGTATAATCCATGATTTTGGGGCATTGTGGAAACACAGAAAGTTTCTTAAAAGCGATGGAAAACCCATTTCGAACCATGTTCAGGTCTCTAACTTGCTCAAAGCAATTATTTTACCGAAATCTATCTCTGTGTGTAAATGCGCAGCACACACATCTTCGACAGATGTTGTTTCACAAGGGAACAGCAGAGCGGATTTAGCAGCGAAACTAGCGGCTTCTTCTGCTCCTCTTTTCACCACTTTGCACACACACAAGGATACCCCTCCTCCCCCTCCACCTCCGTATGACCTGAAAACGCTACAAAGCTTTGCTTCTGTGGGAGAGAGACGCCTGTGGGCTTCTGCAGGAGCGAAATGCACTGATGGTGTTTGGATCGGCCCGACCAATAAACCATGTCTTCCCAAACACTTCTTTCTACATTATGCAAAGCTCACACATGGTTTGGATCATTGTTCCAAAGAGGGAATGATAGCTGCTTTAACATCTCAGTGGTTCACAAAAGGTTTCTGTATTTATGTTCATAGGTTCTGTCAATCTTGTATGATCTGTGCAGCATACAATGCAGGCAAAACACCACAGATGACTCAAGCTGCACATCCACAGCCAGATAGGCCATTTGAACATCTTATGATGGACTTCATTGAACTCACTCCATCTGAAGGGAAAAAGTATGTGTTGGTTGTTGTTGACATGTCTAGCAAATGGATTGAAACGTTTCCAAGCAAAAACGCAGACAGCCACACAGTCACCAAAGCCCTTTTAACAGAAATTATTCCCCGGTGGGGCATTCCTTCAAAGATTTCTAGTGACAATGGGACGGGGATTGACCTCTGTGATGTGGTCCCCTGTGAAGGTCGTGACAGTTGGTTTCAGGATACAGATGTGTACATTTGTGCCCTAGCATTTGAAAAGTGGGGTCTCCACCCGTGTCTGGACTGGATGTTGTGCCATTCCCTGTCTGCACACTCTAATTAACAGATTGATCACTACAGCTCTGTCAAAAGATGACTCCTCTAGGTCATATCAGATGCCTCTCCTCACAGGTGTAGAGGAACCCATGGATTGCTCTGATGAGTCTGACAGCGACTCTCATGATGATGATGCTTTCTAATAAATTTACCGATATTCAATTTACATCTATTCAAATAATCCTCAAATTCTAATGATGTAGATATGTACCGAACACACACAGGGTGGATGATAACTCATGATTTAATTTTGCTAGTATGTACTAATATATTCTACTATATTTTCTACATTAAATTTTTATTCTTTATATTATTTGTGTATTCATTTTATCTGATCATTTCTTAAAAGGTTGTTGATTGAAGAGATGTTTTTGTTTCCATCAGAATGACAAATTGCTTCCAACAAAGACGATGATAATGTAATAATGTTTCATTATTCATTTTACATTATTTAGTCTATTTTTATTACTACTTATTTCATATAATCAATTTTTTATTCGTTTTTATTATTCATTTTATTACAAATCAATTCACATTTTTGAAATTCATTTTCTTGTACTTTCTTTGTTTGTCATTCAGTAAAATTTTCTTAGGTGTTCGATAACATATGAAACTAGTTTCATTATATTCGAAGAGGGTGGATTGTTATGGAAATTTTGGTGCCTTGCTTGATTTGCTCCTTGATACTCTACAGGAACTGACAAAAGTATTAGAACCCCTCTGTGTTATTCTATTCTTCTCTGTTTAGTCTTAGAGTAATGGTTTCTCAGCCTTCTGCTTGCAGCTGTGTGAGATAATATGTCTGCCACACTGTTAAGATTATGTCTGGGACAACAGGTCTCATGAGAGTCACCTTGAAAACTGTTGTAGCTTATAGGAGAACTTTTGCTTTGTCTGGTCAGAATGATTTGGCAGCACTACTGAGCACATATCCAATGCTGTAGAATCCTTCTCTCTTGCAAGATTCTAATAAACTGATTCTGAGTGACAATCATCCGTCTCTGGATGCAAATTTTTCTACAACAGAGTTTTGATCACATTAGTTGAACATAGGAGAATTTATTTTTCAACCAGGCCTATATCAAAGTACAGATCTACGCTTCAAGTCTGGAGGAACTCGGAAGCCAAATTTAGAATCCCAAAATAAGTCTGGACTCTATCATGAGGAGTTCAGACAACACATAGGTACAGACGCCTACATCTGGTTTCTGTAGCTCTGACAGCAGAACATGTTTAAGTCAGTGGTTCCCAAAGTGGGGGTCACAAGATGATTTTCAGAATTATCGTGATTCGACCCCTGACTGTATGGAGGGCCAAAAGGTGCTAAATTAAATCAATATATCATAGGCTTGCTGTGCTCCACTCATAGTGCTCATCCATCTCATTAGTATAGTGAGATTAACACTGAACATAAGAATAATTCTTAAAATATTAATTTAACACCACATCAGTGTTCACATGTTTACTCAGTGTTTCAGTGTATGCTATCAGCATAACATATTGGTTATTGTTATGGTACTCTGCTGCCAACAAATAAGGATATTTGCACTGGGTATATCTCAACCTGCCTTCCCTCTTCTAATATACATGACAACGCTCCTGTACTTCCTGCTCCTAGTACTGTGTCATATTATGCTTGGTGTAATATGTTTACTCATAAGTTACTTTATCTACGTTTACATGGACATAAGCAATCGGAATGAACGGCCGATCGGACTAAAAATGTGTCATAAACATATCAATCAGCCTTTTCTGATCGGATTCGGCAGGATTGGAATAAAATTGTATTCTGATTGAGAGGAGTGGTTTAGGCCGTTTTATTCCGATTACTAATGTCCATATAAACGGTACAATATTTAGTTTTTTAATCCAAATACCTTTTAATCCGATTGTGAAATTTTGTGCGTGTAAATGTAGCTACTGCGACTGTTTGGACTGTTCTGTTTCCATGTTTTTTCAGGTTTTTCCAGTTTTCTATATGGAAAATCAGATCATATTTTCTGTTCTTTGATGATGTGTTTATGGCTGTGTTTGGATTTTCTTTAGCGCGTGCATTCTGTGGACATGTTTCATTATGTTTCAGTCACCTATGGGGATAGAGAGGGTAGCCAGTCTCTGGCACGGTTATGTTAGGGGTCACAGGCTGAAATGTTTGGGAACCCCTGGTCTAGGTCATACTGAGAATTAGGAATCAGGACCATATCTCCAGAGATGGTCATATCTTGCTCCTTTCTCGAACGGACGTTATCCTGTGAAGGGAGCCTCAGATTTTATGGTAAAGGAGTATGTCTCTCAGAACCTTTTCAACTTCTGGATTTTGTCCAGACCCAAACTCCCTACCTACAAATTACAGCCCCTTCCCTCCTGTGTGCATTTTGTCCGACTCCAAAATACATCATTACATCACACAGAAACAAAAAAAAACAAACAATAAATTAGGGCTTCTTGGTGTATTCAAAAAATAATTAAAGTTCCATGAATCTTCAAATATGTTTTAAAGAGGATCTGTTTAGGTAGATTAACCCAGCTCAGATTTCCCTTTCTCTGATTTTTAGATTCTAAGAAAGAGATGATCTTATGTATTCCATGTTACTTAAAAAACTGTGAAAAACTGTTTTGGTGCCAGATGGGAATCAGATTCCACTTCAGTGTCATAATCCTACCATGGTCTAGAGAAAAATAAACGTCCTACCCCATGCACAACATTAGAGGTCACCCAACCCCCAGTGACTGACATGCAACAATATAATGGAATATTCAATACTTGTGTTGTCCCTCAGGCCATGTTACCCTGGGCGTTGAGCTGTATTGCTCATATCAAAACCTGCAACTGATTTGTGCTGGTCCAATTACTGTCGGGGTAGAGGGATGTTGGTGCACTGGGGGGTGCTGTACAGCGGTTGCAGGAGTGTTGTGGAGGGGTTGTGTCCCTTCTTAGATGTGGGGTCGCTGCCATTTGGATTGGCCCGGCGGTGATGGTGGAGCTGAGCTGGTTGGTGGTTCCCCCTGGGCTTGCATTGCAGTGGCAGTGATGTTGTGTGTTTGTGGGGATGTGGTGTAGGCCATAGGCACCAAGTGCGCATCACCTGCCGGGGACTGTTTGGCAGGTAAGTTGATCCTTTCTTGGTGTGGGATGGGGGGGGGTCCCATGCAGGTACAGAGCTTGGTTGTGTCTGTTCTGTTGCGCTTGCATGCGGTGCCTGGGGAGGAATTACAAAGTGCAGTTGCCTTGATGTTGCAGCACACTGTATGCTATAGGGGTGGGCATTTATGTTCAAGGGCATGGGTTCCTATTTGTATCATGGTTGGGGGTGGCCCTGCGGGAACTCCATGTTGGGGTTCATGGGGGCTGGGATGTTCATGGGGTTGAGATTGGAGTTTATTGCGGGCGTTTAGATTGCTTTGTCCAGGGATGGGTCTAGTTGGCTGGCTTGTTTGGACCCGATGGATCCCTCCTCTAATTATTTATACATCACTCTGGTGACATCATGTCACTCTGGTCCCCTTCGTTTTCTTCAGACCTGACCCATCCTCAACCGGTGAAAAGAAGAAATAACAGTCAAGGTAATTTCGTTCTTTTTTTTTTTGATTTTTTTGGATAGGTGCATTTAGAGGTCTGGGCAGGATGAGGCATAGTTAAGGTAATTTAGAATCACCAGTATTCAATCCAAGACATCAACTTGTTCAATTCAATTCAATTCAATTCAATTCAATTCAATTCAGTTTATTTATATAGCGCCAATTCACAACACATGTCATCTCAAGGCACTTCACAAAAGTCAGGTACATGCATTACAATTAATCCAAATCATTGAACAGTGCAGTCAGATTCTGTTATTTATTCAAAATGGATAAAAAGTTTTTCTATCTAAGGAAACCCAGCAGATTGCATCCAGTCAGTGACTTGCAGCATTCACTCCTCCTGGATGAGCATGTAGAGACAGTGGACAGTCACTGGCATTGACTTTGCAGCAATCCCTCATACTGAGCATGCATGTAGCGACAGTGGAGAGGAAAAACTCCCTTTTAACAGGAAGAAACCTCTAGCAGAACCAGGCTCAGTGTGAGCGGCCATCTGCCACGACCGACTGGGGGTTTGAGAGAACAGAGCAGAGACACAAAGAGAACAAAGAAGCACTGATCCAGGAGTACTTTCTATGGGAAGGAAAAGTTAAATGTTAATGGATGTAGCTCCTTTAGTCGTTTCACCTAGAAAGAAAGAACAGATAAACTCTGAGCCAGTTTTCAAGGTTAGAGTCTGAAAGAGAGCACATAGAGTTAGTTACAGTAAAAGCTCCGTCAGTAGCTATGTCTAGGAGAGAGAAAGGGTTAAACACTGAAAGACAGGGCCATGTGGTAGAGGGTGAGCACCAAGTTGTTGCCAGCAGAAGCTCGGACGATGCCCCTCTCCAGACAGTTGTCACAGGTAGACACAGAGTCAGGCCAGGTGTAGCTTCTAGGAAGAGAGAAGAGAGAGAACAAAGTTAAAAGCTGAAATAACAGCAAATAATACAAAATTGAAGAGTAGTGTGAGAAAGTAGCGAAGAGGGTGAAAGTGGTCATTATGTCCTCCAGCAGCCTAAGCCTATAGCAGCATAACTACAGAGATAGCTCAGGATAACCCTAAGCCACTTTAACTATAAGCTTTTATCAAAAAGGAAAGTTTTTAAAGCCTAGCCTTAAAAGTAGACAGGGTGTCCGCCTCACGGATTAAAACTGGGAGCTGGTTTTCCACAGGAGAGGAGCCTGATAACTAAAGGATCTGCCTCCCATTCTACTTCTAGAGACTTTAGGAACCACCAGTAAACCTGCAGTCTGAGAACGAAGTGCTCTGTTAGGAACATATGGAACAATCAGCTCTCTGATGTATGATAGAGCTAAATCATTAAGGGGCTTTATATGTGAGGAGGAGAATTTTAAATTCTATTCTGGATTTAACAGGGAGCCAATGAAGGGAAGCTAAAGTAGGGGAAATATGATCTCTTTTTTTAATTTTCATCAGAATCCTTGCTGCAGCATTTTGAATCAGCTGAAGGGCTTTTACTGCATTTTGTGGACATCCTGATAGTAAAGAATTACAATAGTCCAGCCTTGAAGTAACAAATGCATGGACTAGTTTTTTCAGCATCAATCCTGGACAGGATATTTCTAATTTGGCAATGTTCCGGAGATGAAAAAAGGAAATCCTGGAAAACCTGTTTAATATGGGATTTAAATGACATGTCCTGGTCAAAATAACACCAAGGTTTTTTACTTTATTATCGGAGGTCAATTTAATGCCATCCAGGTTAAGTGATTGACTAAGCAGTTTCTTTTTAAAGACTCCGGTCCAAGACGACAACTTCTGTCTTGTCTGAATTTAGAAGCAGAAAATTTAAAGTCATCCAAGTTTTTTATATCTTCAAGACATGCTTGTAGTCTATCTAACTGGTTGGGCTCATCAGGATTTATGGATAAGTAAAGCTGAGTGTCATCAGCGTAACAGTGAAAATTTATTCTATGCTGCCTGATAATTTTTACCTATTTGGGAAGCATATATATAGTAAAGAGAATTGGCCCAAGTACAGAACCCTGTGGTACTCCCCAATTAACCCTGGAGTTTTAAAGATGATTTATCATTTGCATGAACAAACTGGAAATCTTTCAGACAAATAAGATTTAAAACCAGCCTAGTGCTGTTCCCTGATCCCTACAGCATATTCCAGCCTTTCTAAGAGAATATTATGATCGACTGTATCAAATGCAGCACTGAGATCTAACAGAACCAGTAACCCGGGAAAAAGTCCATTATCTGAGGCAATAAGAATATCATTAGTGACTTTCAGCAGAGCTGTTTCAGTGCTATGATGAGCTCTGAAACCTGACTGAAACTCTTCAAACAGGTCATTGCTGTGTAAATGCTCACACATTTGATTAGCAACTATTTTCTCAAGAATTTTAGATAAGAATGGAAGATTGGATATAGGTCTGTAATTTTTTAGGTCATCTCGATCAAGTGAAGGTTCTTAAGCAAAAAGGGTTTAATTACAGCTACCTTTAAAAGCCTGTGGGTACATATCCATTCACTAAAGATAAATTAATCATATCTAAAATGGGGCTGGTAATCAGAGGGAAACTTCCTTAAATAATTTGGTTGGGATTGGGTCTAAACTACAAGTTGAAGGTTTAGATAAAGCTAATATTTCTGATAAATCAGGAAGCTCCACAGGATCAAACAGTCCAAACACAGATCAGGTTCTACAGTTATTTCCCAATGTTGTCTCACTTGTTGAGGATGAAGTAATCATCTCTGGGAGATTGTCAAAGATTTTCTTCTTAATAGAATAAATTTTATTTTGGAAGAATCCCATAAAGTCATGACTGCTGAGAGCTAAGGGAATGGATGGCTCAAAAAGAGCTATGACTCTGTGTAAGTTTAGCAACTGTACTAAAGAAAACCTAGGATTATTCTTGTTCTCTTCTATTAAGGATGAGAAATAAGCTGTTTCTAGCTTGGTGAAGTGTCTTTTATACAACAGTAGGCTATTTTTCCAGATTAAGTAGGAATCCTCTAGGGTTTTAGAGCGCCATTTTCGCTCCAATATTCTAACATTGTGCTTTAAAGTACGCAGCTCTGAATTAAACCAGGGAGCCTGCCTCCTATGAATAATTTCCTTCTTTTTCAAGGGGGCTGCATTGTCTAATGCACCACGCAATGATGAAGTAACACTCTGAACAAGAGAATCAATTTGTGAAGGAGAAGAAACAAAATTATTGCCCTCCACTCTGTTTTTCTGTGATAATGAGCAAATTAAAAGTGGAACAGATTCTTTAAAGGTTGTTACAGCATCGTCTGATAATGATCTACTATAATGAAATTTTCTTTCAGGTGTGGAGTACTCTGTTAAATTAAACTCAAAGGTTATTAAAAAATGGTCAGACAGCACAGGGTTGTGAGAAAATATTGTAATGTCTGTACATTCAATGCCATATGTCAGCACAAGGTCCAGAGAAGGAAGACAAAGGTGGGTAGGTTTGTTAATGTTTTGAGTAAAGCCAATTGAGTCTAAGATACCATTAAAGGCTATATTTAAGCTATCACTTTCAGTGTCAACATGAATGTTAAAATCCCCCACTATAATAACTTTATCTGTATTTAACACTAAATCAGATAAAAGGTCTGAAAACTGATCTATAAATTGAGAGTAAGGGCCTGGTGGACGGTACAAAACAACAAACAGAAGTGGTTTTAGTGCTTTGCAATTTGGATGAGGAAAACTGAGGATTAAATATTCAAAAGAGTTGTAGCTATTGATTGGTCTGGGACTAGTCAATAAATCGGACTGAAAGATGGTTGCTACTCCTCATCCTCGCCCAGTATTTCGAGGAATGTGAAAATTTAAATAATTAGTAGGAGTTGACTCATTTATAGTAACATAATCCTCTTGCTGCAGCCAGGTTTCTGTGAGGCAAAATAAATCAATCTGATTGTCACAAATCAGGTCACTAACTAGCAAAGTCTTTGAAGAGAGAGATCTTATGTTCAGTAAGCCACATTTAATTGTTTTATTTTTATTTTTAGTCTGAGTTGTGTTTATTTTTATGAGATTTTCCTGATTTCCTCTTTTTACATTATTTTTTAATCTATTCAATTTTGGCCGTGGGCGAGACACTGTCTTAATAGGGTAATGGGTGGGTAGCAGTACAGAAGCTGCAGAGAGGAGTGTTAAACTACGACCCTGCTTCCTGGTCTGAACCCTGGGTTGTCAGAGGTTTGGAGAACTAATAAATTCGTCCAGATTCCTAGAAAGAAGAGCTGCTCCATCCAAAGTGGGATGGATGCCGTCTCTCCGGATCAGACCAGGTTTTCCCTCAATATGTTTTCCCTCAATCAGTATTGCACGCAATACTGATTGAAGTGTTTTATTCTGAGCTGTTTGATTTGCTGTGCAAGTGCTGAATCGCGGAGCGTGGATGTGATCAACAAGGTGCGTGTGCTTTTGTCCGGTTGATCCCAAATCAGCCAGGAGTTAGAAGTTGGACTTTTAAAAGTCTTCCATTCAAAGCAGCTGCAGTCCGGGCCTCGTGGCCTGACAGCTCCTTTGTCCCAGTTTTATTACTGGAGTTTTCCATTGAGTTCCCGCCTGAGAGATTTATAACCCTTTGTTCAAGATTTGGGGCAACCAGCTGCTAGTGGCTAAGGGTGCAGCCCACAGTCTACCAGCTGATAACCGAAATTGAGATGCATTAGAACACCAGGAGGGCTTCTCTTTCCAAATTAACCCAAATTGCACATTTTGTCTATTGATCTTCATACACACTCAATGTGCATTTATTTTCTTTTATTATTATTGTTAGGTAGTCATTTTTATCCCCTTTGTTCAGAATAGTGCTTGTTACTGAGGTGAAGGTTCTTGGACCAGAGTAGTAATTATATTAGGGCTAAATGGTTTCAATAAATGTTCACGTATATAAAGAAGCAGCGTTTGTGTTTATTTCGTGCAAGATTAATTTATCTGTCAAAATAAGGTCAAAGTTCCCGCACGGATTCAGTGAACCGGCCGATTAAACAGTGACATTTAGTGTGGTTTTGGGTTAATAATGATCAATTATTAATGATAATTAACTAATTGTAATTAATAAGTGCTTTGAGCCCATAATCACCACCATAATCACCGTAACACCAGAGGACATCTCTTCTATTCATAAGCAATTATTTTTGGTTAAAAAATTATTTTTCTAAATTCTGATTTTTAATTCTAATTTTGGATAAATATGAATTAATCAACAATCATAATCCTTACAACTGCCAGACAGGACATTATTAAAAAAAACAATACGAAGGACCAATGGACTTTATTCCAGCTCAGAAATTCTGCTTTTGTATGTAAAAATGATCCATTCTTTGTCTTTACACGCTTACCATTGCATGGTTGAGGCAGGGCCGGTGCCCATCCAGCAGTCATTGGTCTGGAGGCGGAGTACACCATAGTTAAAGTAAGAATCTTCTGGGGTTCAGTCTCTAAAACTCTGAGACGAAGGGGAACAATCTGTGAATCTGAGCTGCTCTCTTCCTGAAACAAACACTCTCATGGCTGTAATATTCAGTGATGCTTTGTTCAACATGGTTAAGAGTTGTTATATTCAGAATAAATACACCAAAGAAGAAGAAAAGCAGCAATGAAGCTTCAAGTATTCTCTAACAGGAAGGAAGAACTACACACCACAGACAAGTTAATGTGGAGGTTTTTGTTCAGGCTGCAGGGATCATCTCTGACTGTGGTACCAGACTTCCTACAGCTGCAGTAGTAGGAGGCTGAATGATCGAGTTTAACTTTAGTTATCTTCAGTTCACAGTTGTCCTGATTTCTCTCAGCTACGAAATCATTTTCCTGAGGATGATTGAAAGGTTTAGATGTGCTACCACCACTGGTGATATAAAGAATCGGTCTGAATGTGACTGTGTCTTTCTTCTGGTACCAGGTTACAACATAACCACCACACTGATCAGTTCCTCCACAGCTGAAGGAGACGCTCTGACGGGCTGTCCTGGTCAGAGTTAAATCATCCTGACTCAGCTGTGTTGCCATGGCAGCCAGCGCTGTAGAGACACAGACAGACAGGTGAAGGTCAGTGGGACAGTGTTTGTTCCAGGTGTTGGCTCCTGATTGGCTGGAAACACTCACCTGAACACAGACAGCACAGAGCAGCAGCTGGGAGGAAAAGCATTTTGTGCAGTGGTGTTTCCTCTGGTGAACCTGGGGAGAAGTGGAGCTCTGATGCAGCTGAGGCCAAACAAGGACGAGCTGTGAGATCAGACGAGGGTCATGTGGTTTCTAACGGCTCCTCAAAGCTCCCATCAGCCCCTGCTGCCCACAGATAAGACTGCTGCTGCTGATTGACAGCTCAGCTCAAGCTGCTGGATGGTTTCATCATCTTGATTTGAATCTGACAGCAGATGGAAATGATGCAGAAACACTAAAATCATTAATGTTCCCACAAACACATTCAGCTTGATGCTGAATTTAGGAACACAGTCTGTTATCAGTTATTGGGCTAGAAATGTTGTAAAAACAACTTTTAAATAACAACCCGAAGATAGCGCTGTTGGGATGGATTAGATTAAAGAGGAACTAAACCCCAAAACAACCTTTTTTTCCAGATAAATTGTATAAACTGGGCCGTAAATGTGCTGTCTTTGTTACTGTGCTATTTCTCTTAATTTCATGTAAACTTGTTTAATTCTGCAATGTTTGTTCTAAACCCATCTTAGTGCTGCCCTCTTTGGGTTGAACGGTGGTTACTGCAGTTGAATTTCCTCATTGGCTCAAACGAAACAGCTTGATACATGCTTACGTCACAGCCCCCACGTTTAGGTAAAACCATCTCACTCCGACACGTTCCCGTAGCGAGTTGGATTTGTTCCTCCACTACTGCAGCGGGCAATCCTGAGTCAAAGCCTCGAGCCAGTGGCTCAAACTGATAAGGTTCAGACCCACTGGGCTCCGTAAAGCCTCTCTTAACCTCAGATGATCACGGGGGGTGCTGCCACTTTCCATCGTCCACCTGACAACACCCCTGCTTAACTCCTTCTGCTCATCCCCTCACTTCTATTTTTCATGAATTATTTATTGCTCTATGGACAGACCAGATAGTTTCCTTCTGAATTTCATTGTACTTGTGACAGTAAAGGATATTCTATTATATTCTATTCTCCTTCAAAATTTTTGTCCAGGAGAGAGACCCTAACCCTTTGTACCCGCCATGAGGGGGACCCAGCTAAATCAGTTCAGCTTCCTATTAGAAAGTCTGCCCCCATCAAATTGGCCCCATCATGTGCACCCCCTACCACCTTCTTCCAAACTCCACCCAAGACTTTGATCTGCAGCAACACAACTGATGATCCCCAGCCATCACCATGGTACAAAGGTTTTGGTCATGCTTTAATCTCCTAGGGGATCCTCAGCCTCTAATTACTGCATTGTTAATAACCCTCTGAAGATCTCATTATCACCATGAACATTGTGGTGGACAGTTTTCTGCTGTAGCGAAGGTCTTCATCCACATTGAAGCCATTTTCTCTGGTATCTAGTCATTTCAGGAGTACTATTTGGAGAAGCAGGTTGCATCAATGGGCCAGGGTAGCTGCTCTACCCAAAGGATACCTGGAGATGGTATCCTAACTACAAGATAGACATTTTTAAATCAAGACTGCATCTAACATCAGGTTGCATTGATGGAATAGGAACCTGTGATTATATGACCTTCAACCACAAGGGTTATTTGTAAGTGTGGATGTGTCCCACGGGGCTCAGTTTTTGCCCCCCTTCTCTTTTCCCTGTATTTCCACTTGGTTTTATCCTTTGAAAAAACATGGCAATGCATTCCGTTGTTATGCAGATGACCGTCAGATCTACATCTCTCTAAAGATAAAAGGTCCATATTCTGTGCAGCCATTACCCTAATGTCTTGATGACGATAAAGCCTGGATGGCACCTAAGTGTTTAATTTCCAATGAGAAAAAGACTCTGCTGAGACCCCCAATGGGTTTTTTGATTCCTTGGACCAGTTCTACAGATTAAGGCAGTTGTTAAATCAAGCTTTTTCCAGTTGAGGCATCTGGCTAAAATAATGATAATAATTCTTCCCAAACAGTTTGAGACAGAAATCCACACCTATGTTATCACTCAGCAGGACTTCTGTATTGCCCTTTATGTAGAGGTCAACGCTTAGTACATCACTTATCTCCAGAGGGTGCAAAATGCTGCAGCTTGTCTTTTAACTAGCATTGAGAAGTTTGAGTACATTTTCCCAATTTTAGCTTCTTTTCACTGGCCCAATAAGGAGGAAGGGAGTTTGGGTTAGTACCAAATCCATGTCTGGGAGACATGTCCCTTTCCAAAAAAATAAAAAATTCATAGGCCCTGCACAAGGATCGAGGTATGTCCAGTCTGTGGAAAAACCCTCACATCCTGGGAATCAAGATGACTAAAGCATGTTGGGTTATTCCTATTATGGGTAAGTGTGTGTGCTGTCTGAACTCCTTATAGAAAGAGGCTGTGTTCATTGTTAGTTGGGATTTGACTTACAATTTGGTTAGGATACCCCAGGTGTGGTACATCAATCTTTTGATAGAACAGACTTCCTCCCAGAGACATTTGCACAGGTGGTCATAAATCCTACACAGTGGTTTTACAGTAACAGCTCCTAAATTATAGAAAAAATTATAGAAATTTATAGAATTATAGAATCATGTCCTTGTAAATTAGACATACATCTTCTCCTGTTGGTTTTAAATCCCTTCTGAAAACCCGTCTTTTCACACTGCTGACACCTTCTAGGATGTTGGTTCAGTAGCTCATGTTATATTGGTTGTTTTTTATTTTTAAGCTTTTTATAGTGTGTTTATATATGTCTGTCACTTGTTTATTAAGTTTTTATGTGTCAGTCAGTCAGTCAGTCAGTCATTTTCTACCACTTATTCCATAGTGGGTTGCGGGGGAGCTGGTGCCTATCTCCAGCAGTCTATGGGCGAGAGGCAGGGTACACCCTGGACAGGTATACCTAGTTTTTATTTTATTCTTATTTTATTAAATAGGGTTATATTTCTTTATTTACTCGTACTTGTTGACTTTTGTGTATCCAGGACTGGGTCGTAGAGGCAGCAGACTAAGCAGAGATGCCCAGAGTTACCTCTCCCCAGACACCTAATCCAGCTGAGAGACATGCTCCCACCATCGTGTCCTGGAACATCCCCTGGGCCTCCTCCCAGGGGAGGTGTACCAGGACTCCTTAGTCAGCTTGACAGCATCCCTTACTGCCGGTGTCCACCACTGAATTCAGGGATTGCCGCCCCAGCAGCCATTGTGAACCTTACGGCCACAGCTATGGGTGGCAGCATTGACAGTAGTGGTGGAGAACACAGTCTACTCTGATTCTATGTCTCCAACCTCAACTGGAATCTGGTCAAAGCTTTCCCGGAGATGGGAGTTGAATACATTCTTGGCCGAGTGCTCCACCAGATGTTTCCAGCAGACCCTCACTATACGCTTTGACCTGCCAAGTCTGTCTGGCTTCCTCCTCTCCCAGCGGATCCAGCTTACGACCAGGTGGTGATCAGTGATCACCTCAGCCCTTTTCTTCACCCAAGTGTCCAAGACATGACAATAAAGTCGATCATCAACCTCCTGCCTACGGTGTCCTGGTGCCAAGTGCACTGATGAGCTCCCTTATGCTTGAACATGGTTTTCATTATGGACAATTCATGACTGGCACAGAAGTCCAATAACAAAACCCCACTCGGGTTCAGATTGGGGAGGCCATTCCTCACAATCTACTCCAGATGTCACAGTCATTTCCCACGTCGGTGTTGAAGTCCCCCAGCAGAATGACGGAGTCCCCGAGGGACTGTCCAGCACCCCCGACAGGCACGCAAAAATGGCTGGGTGCTCTGCATCGCTGCTCGATCCTTAGACCGAAACAACAGTCAGAGACTTCTCCTCCTCCCTGTCATCCACCGAACTAAACCCCAACATGCAACAACTAAGTAGGGGGGCGACAAGCAAACTCACCCCAGCCCACCATCTCTCCCTGTGCACCACTCCAGCGTAGAAGAGAGTCCAACCTCTCTGGAGGAGCTGGGTTCCAGAGCGAACGCGGTGAGTGGAGGTGAGCCAGGCTATTTTTAGCCAATATCTCTTGACATCCTACACAAGCTCAGGCTCCCCCCCCCCCTTGCGAGGAGACATTCTACACCCCGGAAGCCCACAAGGTTTTACCAGGCCACCACACCCTCTGCGATGCATCGCAACCCCAAGCCTGGCTCCAGGGTGGGGCCCTGGCTCTGCCGTATGGGTGATATCACGTGCCTAGTGCTAGTTCTTATGAAGGCTTATGAACCACTCTTTGTCTGACCTGTCACCCAGAGCCTGTTTGCCATGTGAGAGTGTACCAGGGGCATTAAAGTCCCGTACAACATAGCCTCTAAGATCATTTGAGCACTCAAATCCATCCACCACATGACGTTTTAAAGTTTCTTCATTAATTCTAACTGTAAAACACTTTCATCCTGTGCTGATTGTTTTGAGTGCTTTATAAATAAAGATGGGTTGAGATAGGATTGGTTGCGTGCGTGTGTGTGTGTGTGTGTGTGTGTGTGTGTGTGTGTGTGTGTGACAAGTGGCCCCAGGGCAAGTAGCAGGTAGCTCCTGAAGGCAGCAGCAGTCTCAGGCAGACAGATTCTTGGCATATCAGCCTTGCTTGTTTGTCTATAAAGAAACCAATAATTTTAAATGATTTAAATCATTTTAAATTAATTATTTCAAATGATTTAAATCATTTTAAATCATTTAAAATACATTAAAACAGCAATAAAACCACAAACTTCTAAAGTCTGTAAATAATAATTAAAGAATAAAGAATCTTCCTGAGCTCAGTGTGTCTCTGAGATGGAGGTGAAATCAGTGAACCTGGGCTGTGGTTTACTGCTCTCTTTCTGTCACAAACACTGTTTGACATCTGTTCATCTGGAGGTTTTTGTTCAGGCTGCAGGGATCATTTCTCACTGTGGTACCAGACTTCAAGCAGCTGCAGTAGTAGGAGGCTGAATGACTGAGCTTAACTTGATTTATTATTAGTATGCAGTCATTTTGACTTCTCTCAGCTAAGAAATCATTTTGCTGAGGATGATTGAAAGGTTTAGATGTGCTACCACCACTGGTGATATAAAGGATCGGTCTGAATGTGTCTGTATCTTTCTTCTGGTACCAGGTTACAACATAACCACCACACTGTTCAATTCCTCCACAGTTGAAGGAGACGCTCTGACCGGCTCTCTTGGTCAGAGTTAAATCATCCTGACTCAGCTGTGTTGCCATGGCAGCCAGCGCTGTAGAGAGAAAGACAGGTGAAGGTCAGTGGGACAGTGTTTGTTCCAGGTGTTGGCTCCTAATTGGCTGGAAACACTCACCTGAACACAGACAGCACAGAGCAGCAGCTGGGAGGAAAAGCATTTTGTGCAGTGGTGTTTCCTCTGGTGAACCTGGGGAGAAGTGGAGCTCTGATGCAGCTGAGGCCAAACAAGGATGAGCTGTGAGATCAGACGAGGGCCACGTGGTTTCTGACGGCTCCTCAAAGCTCCCATCAGCCCCTGCTGCCCACAGATAAGACTGCTGCTGCTGACTGACAGCTCAGCTCAAGCTGCTGGATGGTTTCATCGTCCTGAACAGCAGGTTGTTCTGTGGTTGGTGCTGCATTGAGGAACTGCATGTTTCTCTGTGTTTAATGTCTCCAGAGCTGCCCCAAGAATGTATGGGGGCCAAAGCAGAATCAGATTTGGGGCCCGACTTGTTCAATACGGCACCAATAATATGTCTCTGTTCACAGTGGTGGTTCTTGTACGAATCATGCCCAGAGTGACCCCCTCCTTCCATCTATTCAAACGTTCCCCCAATCTCAAAACTGTGTTGTGTGGTTTTAAAATGTGGGTCAGATTAATTAGTTACAGTGACTCCAGGTCAGGCTCAAGCAGCAGAAATGTTTATTGAATAATGAACAAGTAACAATAATTTGACTGTTGAAATCATTAAACTGTAAGCATTTTCCTCTTTATGATTACAACTAGACCATCTGTAAGTTCATTTAAAACTCAGCTAAATATTTACTTGCTGTTTCAACATGTTGTCTCAGTAATGTTTGTAAATAAGAGGGAGGGGGTTGGGCAAGGTAAGACTGGGTGTCTAATGTCTTCTGGGTGTTCTGGGTGTTTTCTGAATGTTGGGGTGGGTATAGCTTTACATCTGGGGTGGGAGTGGATAGGCGGTACTTGGTGGGGTTGGACATTGTTTGGCTTTGGGCGGTTCCATTTCGGATTCCAGGACCTTGTTTCATTTCCGGTTCCTGAAAATTTTTGATTGAGGGCCTGGGTGGTTCCAGGGAGGTTGAGGCATAGGTCCCGATTCTAGGTGGATGACAATGTGTCAGTGCCTCCCTCCTTGGAGAATCTTGGTGAACATGGATGCCTATTGGGGTCAGCTGGCTCCCTGGGAGAGTACTGCCCCCCAGTACTTCCCTCCCTATTCCTATATCCTTATCATGTAGGGCTTTGGGGTGCAGTTGCATCATTTGGTACAGGGAAGCTTTTCCATCTCCGTGGTCCCATGGCAGCATTGGCACCAGTTTTTTTGTACAACTTAGACACTCTCACCTATACATTTTTATGACAGGCAGGTGGGGACACTTAATGGCATCCAGAGAGAGATCTAATTAGCCTCACCTCTGATGCCTGTGCCCACCTCTAAATGTTAAGTAGCATGTAAAGGGTTCTGCATGGCTGGCAGGCCGGGGTGCCCCCGAGTTTGCTGTGTGGGGTTGGGTGGGTGCCTTTGGCATGCTGTGGTGGCCTTCTTCCGCTGCTTCCTCCTTTGGCTCTGGCCCCCTGCCTGGCTCCCTCCCTGGTGTGGGGCCATAGTCGCAGTCGAGTGGGTTTTTACGTTTTATGTGTGGGCGTGAGTGTTTATATACAGGGGTTGGACAATGAAACTGAAACACCTGTCATTTTAGTGTGGGAGGTTTCATGGCTAAATTGGACCAGCCTGGTAGCCAGTCTTCATTCATTGCACATTGCACCAGTAAGAGCAGAGTGTGAAGGTTCAATTAGCAGGGTAAGAGCACAGTTTTACTCAAAATATTGAAATGCACACAACATTATGGGTGACATACCAGAGTTCAAAACAGGACAAATTGTTGGTGCACGTCTTGCTGGCGCATCTGTGACCAAGACAGCAAGTCTTTGTGATGTATCAAGAGCCACGGTATCCAGGGTAATGTCAGCATACCACCAAGAAGGACGAACCACATCCAACAGGATTAACTGTGGACGCAAGAGGAAGCTGTCTGAAAGGGATGTTCGGGTGCTAATCCGGATTGTATCCAAAAAACATAAAACCACGGCTGCCCAAATCACGGCAGAATTAAATGTGCACCTCAACTCTCCTGTTTCCTCCAGAACTGTCCTTCGGGAGCTCCACAGGGTCAATATACACGGCCGGGCTGCTATAGCCAAACCTTTGGTCACTCATGCCAATGCCAAACGTCGGTTTCAATGGTGCAAGGAGCGCAAATCTTGGGCTGTGGACAATGTGAAACATGTATTGTTCTCTGATGAGTCCACCTTTACTGTTTTCCCCCACATCCGGGAGAGTTACGGTGTGGAGAAGCCCCAAAGAAGCGTACCACCCAGACTGTTGCATGCCCAGAGTGAAGCATGGGGTGGATCAGTGATGGTTTGGGCTGCCATATCATGGCATTCCCTTGGCCTAATACCTGTGCTAGATGGGCGCGTCACTGCCAAGGACTACCGAACCATTCTTGAGGACCATGTGCATCCAATGGTTCAATTATTGTATCCTGAAGGCGGTGCCGTGTATCAGGATGACAATGCACCAATACACACAGCAAGACTGGTGAAAGATTGGTTTGATGAACATGAAAGTGAAGTTGAACATCTCCCATGGCCTGCACAGTCACCAGATCTAAATATTATTGAGCCACTTTGGGATGTTTTGGAGGAGCGAGTCAGGAAACGGTTTCCTCCACCAGTATCACGTAGTGACCTGGCCACTATCCTGCAAGAAGAATGGCTTAAAATCCCTCTGACCACTGTGCAGGACTTGTATATGTCATTCCCAAGACGAATTGACGCTGTATTGGCCGCAAAAGGAGGCCCAACACCATACTAATAAATTATTGTGGTCTAAAACCAGGTTTTTCAGTTTCATTGTCCAACCCCTGTAGGTTCACTGTAAACCCAGATAAGTAACATCTAATTTAAAAAAATCAAGGTAACTCGCTGCCTTAGTATTGTATTAGAATTGTGAAGTGAACTACATTCAATTTACTTAAGCCCTTGATGGAATGGAATGGAACATTTGAGTAGAATGTACTAATAACCAAGTTAAAGTAACTGAAGAAACTTAGTTTAAACAATTAAATTAAATTGTTAAGTTGAACTGATCTAACTTTTTCAGTTCCTGAAATTCAAAATATGTCTTTTATGAAGTGTCTTGTGCAAGGTTTAAACCAGCAACCCACTGATTATAAGACAAACCCCTACCACTGTCACCACCATCACCTGTGTTCCATCACAATAGCTGCATTTTCTTTACAAATGTGTGCAGAACTTTGGCAAAATTCTGCTAATATTCTAAAAACACAATTTTGCAATTGTGGGGTTTCCCTTAAATAACAAATGATGCGAAAAAAGTGTTTCTATTGCAGTTTTGAAAAATAAACCAATTTTGATACAGCCAAAAAAACACCTCATCCTAGTGCAAAAATCTTTATTGAAAGACTAGCGTTTTTTCATAATTGGCTTGTTTCCATTAAGCAAATTTGTTTTCGTTATTACAATTTGCTTGTCAATGGAAACGCAGCTAGTGACACTCTGTTAAAAGTGGTTTAACGGAGTATTCACAATTAATGTAAAGAAATGACACACATTTAAGTTGTTTGAGTGGAAACTATTGATAGGACTTAAAAATACAATTACAATTAAAAGGACATGGAATAGTTCAGTTTACTAAGAATTAACAAGTAACATCTATAAAATAGACATTTTTAAGTAATATGAACTCTCTTTGAGTTGAATTTAAAATCTGGGTTTACAGTGTACCCACGAGGGTGGGAAAATTGATTGTGACTTTGTGTGCCTGTTTTTTGTTGAGTTAGGTCTTGGGCTGCCCATTCTCCCGGATCATCTTAGGCTGGTGTCTCTGCCCAACTGCATTGGTGGTTCTCCTCTGTGTCTGCCTCAGGCCCTAGGAGGCAGGTCTGTGGCTCCTCACACCTGCTATTGGATTTTCTCACCATAGGTGTTTGGGTTCAGGTGCACAGATATATGTAATTTCTTTCTCTCTTTCTGCACGTGTAGAAGCAGTCTTTTACGGTGTTATCTTGTACTCTCTTTATCCTTGTTTATCTCCTCTATTCTTGTGTCCTTCTCTCCCTTTTAAATTTTTCACCACCTCACTCCCTTTTCTTCTTCTTATTTTCTCCTTTGTTTCTGTCTCCATTTCCATTATATTTGAAATAATCCCAAAGTAGTTTCTAAAGATTTCTAAAGATATTTATATATATATATATATATCAAGCAGAGCATTGTAGCGTTAGCCGTAATGCTCCACTTGTGAAAGTAAATCCATTGGGCTTCTTCTCGGCACTCAGACAACAATTCTTAGTGCTACCCCATCGAACACGACGCAGAAAAAAATAGAAGCTGCTACCACTAACTATATGTTCTCTGAGTTAGATCTGAGTCAGTTCTTAGAGTAGATCTGTTTTTTATGTTTCTCTTCCAGATGAAGCCACTAATAGAGCTGCTGCTTTTACTTCCGTTAACTTTTCTCTGCCATTGAAAGTGCTCCTGGTTCCTCTGTCATCTGTCTCCCAGATGGCCACTCACACTGAAGCTGGTTCTGCTGGAGTTTCTTCCTGTTTAAACAGAAAGTGTTGTTCCTTTCCACTCTCACCTGGAGATGGGCAGGTTTTACTAGTCCTTTTTAAGCTGGTGAAAAAGTTTTGAAATTAAAATCAAACCTCTGAGAAGCAGAAGCATCCAGAGAAAACTGATGGAAATCTGTCCAACAAAGTCAGCTTCCCTGCTGCCCAAAGGACAAAATGCTGACCTGAGATCAGTCCAAGATTTGTCTTTTAAAATGAAATAAAATTAGATAATCAGCTAAAATCTGTTCATTAAAAATTTATTAACATTAGGAAGGACCAAATGGACTCTATTCCTGCACCCGCTCAGATATTCAGTTTCATTCGTTTATTTCTATTTGTTTATTTATATTTATATTTGTAAAATGCATTTAAATACAATAAACAATAAACAGTAGTTAAAGTAAGAATCTTCCTGGGCTCAGTCTCTAAACTGCCAGAGATGAAGGGGAACAATCTGGGAATCTGAGCTGCTCAGATTCACAAAAGTTAAGATCTAAGATGGAGCCGCTGATGGCAGCCTCGTCGCTTTGATCTCTTGTTTTCTGCATGTTTTTTGTGGGGTTTTTTTGGTGCTTTCTGCCACCATTCGGTGGTCTCATTCAGCAGAGAGGAATTTCTAAACATCAGACACTCTTCTCTTGGCATTTTATCACCATCATTCATTGACGAAAGCTTCACGGAGATCCTGGCCAGCGGAGCGGTGGCTCTTTATAGGCTATACCGCCGGAGAGACGGCTGAAAGGGAAGAGAGCCGGCATGATTGTGAAGCTCTGACAGCGGGGACACCCCTGCCTTTAATCCACCTTGCAAATGTGCGTTCCCTGGGCAACAAGATGGACAAACTGTTTCTCCCCGGACTGAACCCCCCGGACTGCACACTTCTGCTACTGGGCTTTCAGGTGTTCAGAGCAGACCCCAATGTGGACTTATCGGGGAAAAAGCGAGGAGGCAGAATAAGCTTTTATATAAACGAAGGTTGGTGCAGAGACATCAAAGTGTTGAAGAAGACATGTAGTCCTGGCCTGGAGTCATTTTTCACAAACTGTAAACCGTTTTGTTCACTGAGGGAGTTTTCTTCGTCAGGTTGGTGCTTACATACCACCTGAAGGCTCCACTTAAGATTCAGAAAAACTACTGGCTGAGCTGATAACAGACGTGGAGAAAAAACATCCAGACTCTCTGATCATTGTTGTTGGGGATTTTAACAGTGCAAAGCTCTCCGATACACCTCCCAAAAACAGACAGCACATTAAGTGTCCCACCAGGGATAAAAACACTCTGGACCACTGCTACACAATTTTAAAGGATGCATATCATGCTGTCACCAGGGCTGCTTTGGGACGTTCTGACCACTCTCTGTTCCATCTCATCCCATCCTACAGGCAGAAATAAAAAGCTTCCAAAACTGCGGTTCAGACTGTTAAAAAGTCGACATCCAATTCAGACACAAATTGTTGCCATACACCAGAGGTCATGGATTAGCAGACCAGGGTCCGGATGCGGACCCACGTGCCGTCCAATCCAGACCCAACCTGATTTTAAACATTTATATAATACTGCATGTTGTCCAACAGTGTCTAACTTCACTTGCGCTGCATCTCGTGTTAATATGGTGTAGCCCTGTGGAGCGTCTGGCCCCGGGCTGCACATGATGCAAGTCAGGCAATGAGCTGCTTCAGTCAGGGCTGCTGCTGCTACTCTAACCGCAAAGCATTTTCTCATTTACTATGTAGATATAAACATTTTATTCCTGCCGGCTGCCGCGACTGATTTTCAAACAGGCGGGCAGCTATGTGGGTCAGTGATATTCTGGTTCCCGCTCCAAGCCAGCTGGTGGCAGTAATGCACTACATCGTTGTTCGCTAACCACCAGAAAACTATGAAGAAGAAGCTATGCGGTTCCTTCAACGCGGGTTGCTAAGTTACTAGCTTGGGAGCTAACGCTTGCTGATAGTACAGTGACTTGGTGCGCAGATGAGTGAGTAAAAGAAGATGGCTTCATCAAAAATACGTAAAGTAGAAAATCACACATTTAAAGATGAATGGACAGAAGGTCTCTTACAGCACAACAGTTAGCATACAGAGTGCCTGGAAGATGTGGCAGAAACACTTGGAAAAGAAGGACAACAACTAAAGGAAAAGGTTAAGCATATTGCCATGCCTCCCACAAGCACAACAAGAAGAGCAGAACTGTTCTACCAAGATGTACAGACCCAGCTCGACTGTCATTGCTACTTATATTGGATTGCACTTTTCTGTTCAGCAGATGATTTCATGGGCATAAGAATAATTGATCAGTAGTTAAAAAAATCTGGTTTTAAATAAATGTTAAATAAAGAAGAAAGAAAATATGTTTGTCTATTGATTTAAAATGTTCGGACCCCAAATGTTTGGATGAGGGAGGAAGTGGACCTCCTCCTATTTTAATTGGGGACCCCTGCCATACATCAACCACCGCTTACCTTCAGACCCCCGCCTTCACTAAGGACCCCAGAAAAAGATGTAAGCAAGCTCTTTCAGCACCTGAAAACAAGGAAGGCCTCAGGACCTGATAATGTCTCCCCATCATGTCTGAGAGCCTGCGCTGACCAACTGGCACCCGTCTTCACTAGATCTTCAATAAGTCACTGGAGCTGTGTGAGGTTCCCTCCTGCTTCAAACGCTCCACCATCATCCTAGTACCCAAGAAACCCACCATCACAGGATGAAATGACTACAGGCTTGTCGCCCTGACGTCTGTGGTCGTCAAATCCTTTGAACAACTGGTGTTGAAGCACCTGAAGGACATCACAGGCCCCCTGCTGGATCAGCTTGTGGCTGGTGGACCTCAGCTCAGCCTTCAACACCATCAACCCAGACATCCTCCACCAGAAGCTTATCCACCTCAATGTCCCAGCCTCGACCTTAGAGGCAGCTATAAGGCAGCTATAAGCTGCGACATTCGGATGGTAGGGTCAGAATTTGGTGTCAACAACATGAAAGCATGGATCCATCCTGCCTTGTATCAACGGTTCAGGCTGGTGGTGGTGGTGTAATGGTGTGGGGGATATTTTCTTGGCACACTTTGGGCGCCTTAGTACCAATTGAGCATCGTGTCAGTGCCACAGCCTACCTGAGTATTGTTGCTGACCATGTCCATCCCTTTTATGACCACAGTGTACCCATCTTCTGACGGTTACTTCCAGCAGGATAACGCACCATGTCATAAACCACGAATCATCTCAGACTGGTTTCTTGAACATGACAATGAGTTCACTGGACTCAAATGGCCTCCAAAGTCACCAGATCTCAATCCAATAGAGCACCTTTGGGATGTGGTGGAACGGGAGATTCGCATCATGGATGTGCAGCTGACAAATCATGTCAATATGGACCAAACTCTCTGAGGAATGTTTCCAGCCCCTTGTTGAATCTATGCCACGAAGGATTAAGGCAGTTCTGAAGGCAAAAGGGGGTCCAACCCGGTACTAGCATGGTGTACCTAATAAAGTGGCCAGTGAGTGTATATAAATAAACTTGCCTTGCCTTGCCTCAACAACACTGTCTCTGCTGTGGACCACTTCCAGTTCCTAGGAACCGCCATTTCCCGAGCCCTGAGATGGTCGTCACACATAGACAGTGTTCAGAAGAAGGTCGAGCAGAGACTGAACTTCCTGAGGCAACTCAAGAAGTCCAACATTCCCCAGGAGCTGCTGGTCATCTTCTACACTGCCATCATTCAGTCGGTCCTGTCTTTATCCATTTTGGTTTGGATCATCCACTAAACAGGACAGGTCCAGACTGCAATGAACAATCAGGTCTGCAGAGAGAATCATCAGGGTTGACCTTCCCTCCACCCAGGACTTATACAGGTCAAGGGTCAGGAAAGGGCAGCTAACATCTCTGCAGACCCAACACAGCCGCCACAGAGACAGTTTCTTCCCCCAGGCTGTTTCTCTGATGAACTCTTGACAGTCAGAGCTCCAGAACAACACCATGCATACTTGGACTGATCTCACATTATATTCTATTGTAAGGTCAGTTGTGTATGTATGTCAATTAAAAATATATTCTTTATTATTGAGAGCAAAGGGCACCAGAGTCAAATTCCCTGTCTGTCTGTACAAACTTGTCAATAAAGCTGATTCTGATTCTTCTCTCTTCCTGAAACAAACACTCTCACAGCTGTAATATTCAGTGATGCTCTGTTCAACATGGTTAAGAGTTGTTATATTCAGAACAAATACACCAGAGAAGTACAAAAGCAGCTATAGAGCTTCAAGTATTCTCTAACAGGAAGGAAGAACTACACACCACCGACAAGTTAATGTGGAGGTTTCTGTTCAGGCTGCAGGGATCATCTCTCACTGTGGTACCAGACTTCAAGCAGCTGCAGTAGTAGGAGGCTGAATGACTGAGCTTAACCTTATTTATCTTCAACTCACAGCCATTCTGTGTGTTGCTCGCTGAGAAATCATCTTGCTGAGGATGATTGTAGGGTTTTTCAACAGAACCATCACTCCTTTTAATGCGGAGAATAATTCTGAAAGTTTCACCCTCTTTCTTCTGGTACCAGAATACATAACTACCACCACACTGTCCAGTTCCTCCACAGCTGAAGGAGACGCTCTGACCCTTTCTCCTGGTCAGAGTTAAATCATCCTGACTCAGCTGTGTTGCCATGGCAGCCAGCGCTGTAGAGACACAGACAGACAGGTGAAGGTCAGTGGAACAGTGTTTGTTCCAGGTGTTGGCTCCTGATTGGCTGGAAACACTCACCTGAACACAGACAGCACAGAGCAGCAGCTGGGAGGAAAAGCATTTTGTGCAGTGGTGTTTCCTCTGGTGAACCTGGGGAGAAGTGGAGCTCTGATGCAGCTGAGGCCAAACAAGGACGAGCTGTGAGATCAGACGAGGACCACGTGGTTTCTAACGGCTCCTCAAAGCTCCCATCAGGCCCTGCAGCCCACAGATAAGACTGCTGCTGCTGATTGACAGCTCAGCTCAAGATGCTGGATGGTTTCATCGTCCTGATTTGAATCTGACAGCAGATGGAAAAAATCTGCCTCACATGATGCAGAAACACTAAAAACATTCATGTTCCCACAAACACATTCAGCTTGGTGCTGAATTTAGAAACAAAGACTGTTATCTGTTATTGGGCTGAAGATGCTGGAAAACTGCTTTTAATAACAGCCTGAAGATGGCGCTGTTATGCTGTGTTAGATTACACAATAAGACGTTTTATTGGCTGTTTCCAGTCTGACCATCACTGTAGGATCCTTTCTAAAACCAACATGTTAAGATGTTAATGCTAGAAGTTTTTTAATGAGACTGAGCTGAACAGAGGAAACAGAATTAGCTTGTTTATCTTTGAGTAACATCAGAACTGAAGTTCTGTCTGGAATATGGAGACCTGCACAGAAACACAGGAGCTGGTTTGTATTTTACAGAAATTCAAGCATCAGTAGCCCTGAAGTTTAAAACTTAAAACATTATCAGAGGAAACACTGGGACAGCAGAGCTAACATGAAGACGTGGGAGTAGATGTAATACTCTATATCTCCGCTAGGGCGAACATATACAGTCAGACATATACAGTCATATGCAGATCGGGAGTTGAACCCAAGACCTTCTTGCTGAAAGGGAACAGTGCTACCAACTGCGCCTCCGTGCAGCCACAGATTAACTTATTTTTAAATCTCTGTTTTTATTTACATTTTGACCAAAAATGGTACGTTGAACATTGCTCACACCCTTCTGAATGATCGGTGGAAAAGTCTTTAGTGACATTACAGCAATCAAATCCTTTTTACGTAGACAAACGTTTTCTATGTGTAAACAGACTAGTTATTAATTAAAATCCTATTTCTATTTAAACTGAATAAATTGATGTTTAACAATATTTCTCCGCACACTGAGGTTATTTTAATGGAAACTTTAAGATGCTTTCAGATCACTAAGAGGCAGCACAGCAAGCTCCAACAAAACCTAATCAGCAGCTTTCTATATTAAACAGATGCATTTACACACATTTCTTCATGTCCTCAGAAACAGATGTGACCAATAATCTAAGAAGCTACGAATCTCATTATAAAGTTCAATCCTGGAAGGTTGGTCATAGCATAGAAACACATTGTAAGAGAGTTGATGTGGCAGTGAGTGTAACCCGAGGTCAGACCATCTACACCATAATCAGACACTGGACCTCTAAAAACGAGGGATTACACTTTCATTGAACATGTTGGAAAAGTAAAGATCTGCAGGAAATCAGGATGCTTTCAAGATGTTTATGAGTAACATCAGTGACAATCAGCTTTTAACTGAAACTCAAAGGAGAGGTCTCCTCAGCAGGCTTGTTAGTATCCATCTGCTTACATGAAGAAACTCCCTAAGTTACACAATCTCCATGATCCTCTTCTTCTTGTTGGCTCCATCCTCACCAAGTCCAGTTGTTCTTGTTACCAGGTGGTCTTCTCCATGCCTTTAAGCTAACAAACTTTGTAACTTTCCAAAATAAACAATGTTGCCATGTCTAGATGTGGTTGTTCAGGCAGGTTTCCACACCTACAGAATTCACTATCCATGATGAGGTCCAAGAAACCAATCAACAGAAAACCTCATAGTGTAGAGGACACTGGCCAGTTAGAACGGACCTTACACCTTTGAACTTTGACCCAGCAGACCTTTGGAAAAGCCTCCATGATGACATTGCATCGAGCTGAAATAACCTGGTATTTTCCTGAGATGTCTAAACCTGCAGTGTTAATCACCAAGAAACTGTGTATCTGGACGCCCGTCACTAACATGACTTTTTAAAATGGATGATCTCTTTCCAGCTTGTTTAGAACCATGATGTGTTCCTCAGATACTTCAAATAATGATTAATGTGTTAATTCTCTGAATCCAAACCTCACGCTTCTCCTTAGAGAACATGTTTAAACTTAAAGGAAGTTGCAGCATCCAGAATGAAAGATGTGATCTACAGACCCATTCAGTATTTTAGAATATTGCTGAAAAGTTCATTGATTTCAGTAACTTAGCTCATTAAGTGAAACACATTATATAGATTAACTGCACACTAACTGGTGTTTTTAAGCCTTTATTGATGTAATTATGATTTTTTACTTACAGCCTAATGAAAACATGACATTTAAGGTTAGAAAATTACATCAGACCAGTAAAAAAAAACTTTTTAAAACCCAAAATGTTGACTTTTTGAAAGATACAGTGGGGAGAACAAGTATTTGATACACTGGCAAGTTTGCATGTTTTCCCTCCTACAAAGCATCTCGAAGTCTTTAATTTTTATCATAGGTTCTCTTCAACTGTGAGTAAATAAATTGAACACAAAAATCCAGATAATCACATTGTGTGATTTTGAAGTAATTGATTAGCATTTAATTGCATGACATCAGTATTTGATCCTCTAACAACCAGTAATAATACCAGCTCTCACTGGCCTGTTAGTTCTTCTTTAAGAAGCCCTCCTGTTCTCCACTTATTACCTGGATTAACTGCACCTGTTTGAACTCGTTATCTGTATAAAAGACACCTGTCCACACACTCCTACCTCTCCACCATGACCAAGACCAGAGAGCTGTGTGAGGACATCAGGGATAAAATAGTAGACCCACACCAGCCTGGGATGGGCTACAGGAAAATAGCCAAGCAGCTTGGTGAGAAGGCGACAACTGTTGAAGCAATTATAAGAAAATGGAAGAAGTTCAAGATAACGGTCAATCTTCCTCAGTCTGGGGCTCCATGCAAGATCTCCCCTTGTGGGGCATCAATGATCATGAGAAAGGTGAAGGATCAGCCCAGAACTACACGGTAGGACTTAGTCAATGACCTGAAGAGGGCTGGGACCACAGTCTCAAAGAAGACCATTAGTAACACACTAGTGGACACACCGCCATGGATTAAAATCCTGCAGCGCCACAAAGTCCCCGTGTTCAAGCCAGCGCATGTCCAGGCCCGTCTGAAGTTTGCTGTGTTTAGAGGAAGAAGAAGGATGAGGACAACCCCAAGAACACCATCCTATCGTGAAGCATGGAGGTGGAATTATCATTCTCTAGTGATGCTTTTCTGCGAAGAGGACAGGACGACTGCACCGTATTGAGGGGAGGATGAATGGGGTCATGTATCAGGAGATCTTAGCCAACAACCTCCTTCCCTCAGTAAGGGCATTGAAGATGGGTCATGGCTGGGTCTTCCAGCATGACAATGACCCAAAGCACAGAGCCAGGATAACCAAGGAGTGGCTCCAAAAGAAGCATCTCAAGGTCCTGGAGGGACCTAGCCAGTCTCCAGATCTAAACCCTATAGAAAATCTTTGGAGGGAGCTGAAAGTCTGTATTTCCCAGCGAGCCCCAAAACCTGAAGGATCAGGAGAAGACCTGTATGGAGGAGTGGTCCAGAATCCCTTCTGCAGTGTGTGCAAACCTCGTCCAGAACTACAGGAAATGTCTTATAACTGGAAGTGCAAACAAAGGTTTTTATACCAAATATTAAGTTTTGTTTTTCTGATGTGTGTCATGCAATAAAATGCTAATTAATTACTTAAAAATCACACAATGTGATTTTTCTGTATTTATGTTTTAGATTCTGTCACTCACAGTTGAACAGTACCTATAATAAAAATTAAAGACTTCTACATGCTTTGCAAGTGGGAAAACCTGCAAAATCGCCAGTCTATCAAATACTTGTTCTCCCCACTGTGTGATTTATACCTGCTTAAAGATTCTCCTAAACTAACCAACAATTCTTATTGGAACATATGTTGTAATTTATTAATTGTGACTGTAGTCGGGGTGTAATGGTACATATATTTATACCAAAAAACGCTGTTCGGTTCTGTATCCATGTGTACCAAACAAACACAGTGTGGTTTTCTACCTGAACTCATGCGGAACTAAAAGTACAATGCAACGTTCTACAGGGCAAGTTTAAAAAGTGACCCCTGAACAAAACAGAACTTCCAGCAATCACAAAATTACCTTTTGGGAATATTAACGTTTCTTATGCAGCAACAGTGGAGAAGGAAAAATGGATCCATCCAGAACTTTGTCAGCAGCTGAGGTCCAAATTGCTTCTTTATTCATGAAAAACAATCCAACCAGATCCCCAGTCAGTTCGATACCTTCCACTTTTTATATATGTGAATCTTACTCAGATTTTGAGCCGGTTGTCTGAGAATTTCTAACAGATGGTTCGTTAGACGTTGACCACTTTAAAAATGCCTCACTTTCTGGGACCTCTTCCTGATGATCTGGCATCTAAAGGGGATAAGGAACAATACAGGCAACTGATCAGTGATCGCTGGACTGCCAAAACATCATCAGGAGATAATGGCTTTGTCACTGCAGGAAATGTCGTAGAATTTACGACATTGTAGAATGTCAGGATGGGATCTATGCAGTCTATAGAGAGTTTACAGACAAGTCCCTCTTTTCACGTATCCCTGCAACTCAGATTTTCTTAATATCTACAGTGTCTCACATCTGACTAACCCTGACCCTGATATTTAAATTTTGCTGTGTATTGTGATATTGTTTATATTAATCCTTTAAATGAGTAGAACTGTTCAGGCCATTAAAAACACGAGTAAAACCAGCTAGTACATGTTTGTATAATATACACTGCTCAAAAGTCAGTGCTCCTTAACTTTATGTGACTAGCATATTGTCCTGTTTCAGCTGACTTCATGGCAGCCTGGCAGTTTTTGAATGAATCGCTGCAACATGTGAGACTTCTGACTTAGACAACAAGTATGTACTATGTATGTTAATTAGTACGTACTTGTGACTGACATCAGTGAGTTGTTACATATAACTATGTTCTGCTGGTTTTTTCTAGTAATCACTATGGAGACACTGATGACAGCGAAGAGGAGTCTGTATCACGTAAAAGGCGTGGATTTCATCACCCTAAGCACCTGCAACCAACAGCCTCCCCCACTTTATCATGATGGTAATAATAATAATAAATCCTTCTGAGCTTTTGTGATGCATCAGCTTCATATGAGATGACAATGCTGCAGGTAATTGTGTGGGTGTGTCTTTCTTGAAACAAAGATCATTGTTACCGCTGGCCATGTAAAAATCCACGATGGCGTCATTTTTCAGATGGCTGACTTCTTTGACTTTGGTTAAATTATTTGTTTTTATTTTTGCATTTGAACATTTTTAAGATAAACATGTTTCTTGCTAACCAGATTAATGAGAAGCACTATATGATATTATTTTCATATTCTATATGTGCTTTGAACCAGATTTCATGCTTGTATCACCATTTGAACGATTGTTTCACTTGTCTGCTTCACTATTCCTCACCACCACAGTCATCTTACCCCCATGCTGTCTGGTTACACTCTCACCACTGTTTCGTATTGAGTCATCTTATATGTCTGATTCCACAAACATTTAAAGCTCTTCCTCCTGTCATTAACTTCAGCCAATCCTCTACCAGTATTCATTGACAGTCATTATTTTCTATTTATACAGGTGCAGTTCGCAAAAACCATCTTAGGGAGAAGGCCACAGATATTGAAATAAACCAGTATTCTAGCCGCTGGTTCAACTTGGCCTCTGAAGGTGGAGGTGGAAGGAAAGAGAGAGCAGAGCGATCCTGGGTTTAAAACCTTAATTGGAAGCCGCTTTCAGGTTCTTTTTATTGTTTTGGTTGCATCTGTTTTGGTTTTGGGTCTAAATTATCATTCTGATGTACACTGGATTGAAAGTAGTTGCATATAATTTACTTCCAGCTAAGCTGTTAACGTTTTCTGTAATCTGTTTCATTGCACGTCCCTGAGGACACTGAGACCGTCATAAAAGGCGTAAAGTGGTTTATGATTTTGGTTCTTATGTAATGTTTATCATTGTAAGTTTTCAATTTCATTTTTAGAATTTGTGTCTGGTTTAACATTGAAATACAAATTTCTTAAGCAACAATTTTTATGTGTGCTGTATTTATATTATATTCTATGCTATACTATATTTAAATCTGTATTATGAGCGTGGACCGGATCTGGGCGGCATTTTGTGACTCTAGGTACTGTACCGGATCAGGTCTGGGCCAAATGAGCCTCATAATTAAAGAAGAACTTCGGATCTGTGCCACACCTGGCCCAAATGAAGTAGCTTTGTAACACATGTGGCCCACCTCTGGCCCAGATCCAGAATCAGCAATCCAGATCTGTGCCGGTTTCGGGCCTTTGTTAAAAAAAAAAAGACCCCGGCCCAGGTCAGTTTACAGGTCCGGGCCTGATGCTCTCGTATATTTGGCCCAGAGCTGGTGCAGATACTTTTGGCTGTCAGGGTTGTTATGGGATGAACAGAACCACAGTTCTGTTTTTTATGTGTAGTATTATTCATATAATACTACCCTCTCATTCTACCCCTAATCCTTCTGTTCCCAATGTCTCCAGTTGTTTTGGACCAGTTTGCATTTGTCCCCATCTCCCAGCTGTAGGAGACATTCAGAAAGCTGTAGGAAAGTATTTCTCCGAGACTACGGATGGAGGTCTTTGGTGCTGTGGGATCTCACATCGTTAATTTAATCAACACCTCTCTTTCCCTAGAATGTGTCCCAGGAGGAGAGAGGTTGTCGGGTAGCCGTAATTTTTGTTGACCGCTTTTACTTTATTCTGGTTTATTGTTACAATCCATTATCCATCCTTTCAATATTCCTGCCTCTAAATCCAGACTCTGTACCACTACTGTGATATCCGCAGGCCTTATTACAATAAAGCACTTAAACGCATCCTGGATCCAGCAGTCTCTGTAAAGGCCTATAGTGCATCTACAGGACCCAACCATACCTCTCAGCGGCATTTAAAAGAATGAGATCAACTAGGAGCGGCTATCAGAGGTTTATTTCCAACATCAGAAGTACAGTTCCAAGGGATTATTGAAAAATGTCAGTCTGGCTTTAAATGGTGTCACAGCACTTCTTAAAGTTTTCAGTGATCTGGTTTTAACTGCAGACTGTTTTAATTTTGCATGATTTGACTGCTGTTTTTTACACAGTGGACCATGATGTTTAATTATCGCCTCTGGACCAGTCTGTTGGTATTAAGGGCACAGTTCTAATTGGTTTCACTCCTACCTGTCAGACGTTTTTCTGTCCAGTTGGTTCAGTTTTCCTCCTCTACGGCCCCTTTATATTGTGGGGTACCACAAAGGCCCCATCTTAGGACATATACTTTTTTCACAGTGTATGCGTCCTTTGGGGTTGGTTGCTTAGAAAATATGGTATCTCTTTTCATTGTTTTGAGATGATCTGCAAATGTATCTCCTGTTGAGAGAAAGTGTAAGCCAGTCAGTACAGAGCCTGGTAAACTGTTTAAAAAACATAAAAACTTGGATGGAGATAAACTTACATTATCTCACAAATAAGAATAAGACAGAAGTGATTGTTTTTGAGAAAACTGGCTTTCTTTCAGGAATGAATTACCTCCTCAAATGCTGAGGTTCTACCGAGTCCTGCTAATGACCTAACTGTGTGATTCAGGTGAGTTGACAGAGAGACACATCTAAAATAGATCCATTTTAAACAATCCTTCATACAGAGACCATGCAGCTAAGGCCTAATTAATACCTCCCAGTCCTCTCAAAGCTTGTATGGCAGAAATGTCATTATTTATACCTGCCCAACTAAGGTCCACTATGACGCCCTGTCAATGTCTGCATGCAGCCTTGACTTATGACCCGCCTGACTGTGCACGCTGACGGCAAAAATCATGCTCTCAGTTAAAGAGTGGCGGCAAAGACACAGCAGACAAAAAATGGAAGTCCGATCATGAGCAGAAAAAATAAAAATGACTGTTGTTTTTAAGAAATAGTGTGAAGAGATCTGCTGATTTTCCCATCTGGGTCATTTACCTCTCAGGTGTCACAAGGATCCAAAACCTGTTCTGATATTTTGATGTATACTCACTTCATCCCCTTTTTAAGTTCTTTTCTTCTGAGGAGGAGGAGGAGGAGACTGCACCAATTATTGCCCCCTCTCAGGCACTAACTAAACGTTTAACATGAAAGTATGAAAACGTTCTGTTAGTCCATGATGGTAGCTGATTGTATTCACAGACTAAGAAACGAACATCTGACCTTCACTCCCAAGTTTAGCATGTTTAAACAAAATTAATGACTTTTCATTTTCTAATATGTTTTGCCACAAGAAAACTGCAAAGAAACCTTTAAATATTTCCAATTGTAATGTAGTGTGAGTCCAATGTGTTGTGCAACAAGAGGTTTGGCTGTTAGCAACTATTAATAATTATAATTAACAATTAACAACATTTTTTCTAAAGTTAGTGTGGTTAATTGGTCGCAACAGGTTTCCGTAGCAGGGGCACCTCTGGGCATGCTGCGTACATTAGATGTTCATGTGTGTGAAAGAAATGGTTCTCCAGAGCTGCAGCCATATAGTCCTCCTCATTATTTCCAAGTGGAATACATCCATTTATTACACGGTGTCAGACATGGCCGACGGACACCTACGATTTAAGATGTCAAAGTTTGGAACGCCAGAACCCACTGACTTCACCCATCTACCTGAATGGACGATGTGGCGCCGCCGCTTCGGAGTATCATCGAAGCTAGACAAGGAGAGCAGGAAGTACAAGTAAACACACTTCTCCATGCTTTGGGAAGAGAAGCAGAGGCTGTTTACGACTCTCTTGTGTATGAGGAGGCAGAAGTTGATGAGGAAGGGGAAGACGGCAAAACCGGAGGGACTCACCTGGAGCTCGACTACAAAATGGTAATGGTGACATTTAGTGAACATTTTATACCGAAAAGAAACACTATTTCAACTAAGCATGCTTTCACAAGAGAATACAGAAGGCTGGAGAGTCAGTCGAAGCTTTTGTCAGACGTTTATACAAACTCGCACAGTATTGTGAGTTTGGGGCAACCAAAGACGAGCAGATCAGAGACAGAACTGTGATCGTCATTTTAGACCGCGAAGTTTCCCAAAAGTTACAGCTGGAGCCGGACCTCACGCTTGAGAGAGCTATTCAAATGGCACGTCAGAGTGAGCAAATCAAGCAATAAAGTGCAAGGCTGCAAATGGAACACGATGTGGATGGTGTCAGTCAAGGCAGGCAACAGTTTCACGCTAAAAAAACAGCAATGATGGACAATAGCGAACAAAACATGAGCGGTGAGTTCAAACACCCCATTTCATGCTCTCGCTAGGCAACACAGGAAAACACAGCCCTGCCCTGCTAAGAACAAGAGATGCTGAAAGTGCAACAAAATGGGACAAAACAAATAAGCTAAAAGAGGTGACAATGACTCCTGACAAACCAGTACATAGGGATGGAGCAGAAACTGGAACTAAGGCAACTATAATTGAGCAGTCGGATTTAGAAAATGAGTGGCTAGTGAAGTTACCTATAAATTGTAGTACAGTTAAATTCAAAATCCATACAGGGTCCGACATTACTGTGATGTCACAGACTGCATTTAAAAGACTACTAAAGAGCCCAAGATTGGTCACAGCAAGCAAACTACCACTTGTTTCCAGCCCAGGGGGGAGTACAATGTGTGGGCAAGTCCTTGGCCACTAGTCAGTTTAAAGGACGGAAATACCGGTACTGGGTCACAGTTATTAATGGACCTTATGCCCACATACTGGAAGGGAGTGTTGCTAGGATGATGGGGTTGGTCAAAAGGATCAACATAGACAAACATAGACACAGAGCTGCTAGAAGATGTCTTTGGGGGAAATTGGCCTGCGTAAATGTGACCCTGTCAAAATCAAACTCAAATCTGACGCAGAGCCACATAGTTTGACAACACCACGCCACGTCCCATTTCCACTCCTTTCTAAGGTATAAACAGAACTGCATCGGATGTTAGACATGGGTATAATAGAGGAGGTTACTGAGCCCACTGATTGTTGCGCCTCATGGTACCAGTCGAAAAGAAAAACAGAGACCAGGTTAGGGTGTGTTTGGATCTGAAGCACTTGAAGAAAGCAGTGAAACGAGAGCGTTACATTTTGCCAACTTTGGAAGACATTGCTCCAAAGCTGGCCGGGGCTAAATTGTTTTCCTCTTTAGACGCCTCGTGTGGATTTTGACAGATCCCTTTAGATGCGTGCAGCAGAAGGCTGCGACCATTTATAACACCAATCGGTAGATTCTGTCGGCTGCCATTTGGAATTATAACAGCTCCAGAAATCTTCCAAATGCAGCTGTCTACGCTGTTAAAGGGTCATGAAGGGGTTGTTGTTGTGATGGATGATAGACTAATTTCAGGAGCAACTAAGAAGAACATAACAGCCACCTAAACGCGGTTTTGAGGACGATAAGGGACAGTGGTTTGAAGCTGAATAAGACAAAGTGCTTTGTAACATCTTTAGTGCCGAGGGCATAAAACCGGATCTGACTAAGGTGGAGGCCATTACTCAGATGAAGAGTCCTACAAACATTGAGGACCTTTGTCAGGTCTTGGGCCTGAAAACCTATGTAGGTAGACTCCCACCTGGCCTATCCACCAAGCTACACCCTATTACCAGCCTGTTGAAAGGTGAGACAGAATCTCTGTCTCTACGCCGTTACTACTCTCCAATAGCACATCTTTCTGAAACAGATGGTGGTTTACTCTGTGTTGTACCAGGACCAGCTGGTAATTCCTGCTGCACAGAGGGCCAAGGTGTGGACTGAGTTGCATAAGGGACAACAAGGACTCCCACGGTGCTGGGCACGTGCTAGGATGGCAGTGTGGTGGAGATCAAACTAATTGTGACATCATGCAAATTCTGTATTGAAAGCAAACCCACTTAGAGGCGTGAACCTCTCTGGACCACACCTCTGCCGGAGGGCCCCTGGCAGCGCATAGCCGCAGACCTGTGTGAGTTGCTAGGCGGGATTATCTTATCGTGACCGACTATTACTCCACTATTACGCTCTTTGGATCAGACACACATTGATTTCACCTTCAGTCTCAGCCTGTTAATCAAGGTTTAATCACCAATAAATGAGATATCATCTTCCACCAACAATCTGATTAAAATCACCAAAATAAAGACCTTTTTTTCCATCTTTATCTCCATTTTCAGAAAACTGTCTCAGGGCTGCTTATTTCTGATAAGTTTCTACTTCAGTTTATTTTAAAATGTCAAAATTTTGGTTTGTAGTTGTATAGTTTATCCATCATTTCCTTTTTAAATATGATTTACAAGATGTTGCCTTAGCAGATCCCTCATAAAATTAACATGGGAGTTCTGCCTGGAAATGTGGTAACCCAAGCGTTAGTAAGGCCGTTTACACGACGTTTTCTGGTGAAAATGAAAAAGTTTTGTTGTGTTTCTACTGTTCATTTACACGAGAACGGTGTACATTTTCTCTGAAAATGGCCCAATTTGAAAACCTCCCGGTCTGTGTTGCCAGAAATAATTTAATATTTCTTACTGGGATGCCCTGGCTCATGGGCAGCATGCCTGAAATCAGTAACAATTAATGCACACATGCCCGACATAACAACTGCCAACCAGTTTAAAACCTACAGAAGACAAAGATATCAAGAATAACAATGGCAGAATGAATTCCTTGTGTTGCTGAACCTTTTGAATCTAAATGGTTCTCCAGCAAAGTGCTAATTTTCTCCCCCGTTTGGCTAGGAAGTGTTTGCGCATGTTGTTGAGTTTCAAAGAGCACACCGCCAACTAGTGGCATAGTGGGTATCATAAAAACGTGCTAATAGAGACAGAACAAAATCCTTTTTTCAATGGATTGTTATCATCTAAACGGGGCCAAAGTGTGCAGCTACCCTCAGGGTGTGAATACTGCTATGCTGGTATGCAAACAGAAACAAAGTTTAATATTCTCCCATCAGCCCCATTTCCATTGCTTGTAGAAAGCCCCAGCCTTTTAAAGGCCCAGGTCCCATATCGATATAAATTTACCCGGGTAATTTCTCTTTCCCGAGGGGACCGTTTATCACAAGTAAACGGTCCTAGTCTGGCGATGGTCCTTTCAGCTTTCCCAGGATTTGTTAAAGGGGCAGAGCTGCGTGCAGCAAGCCATGGCACCAGAAATTATCATTTTTATACCATTAATTTGTCACAAAAAGTAGTTTTAAGATGTTTTTAAGCGAGAAAGTAGACCTCAAAGCTTGATCAGTGTAGTCAGTTCATCAAGAATGATCCTGCATTTAAATGTTTTTTCAAAGTTTTCGGAGCAGCAGAGCTCCGCTTACAGGCTGGTCTGGCTGCTAAGCTAAACTAGGCTAAGCTAAGCCAACTGGGTGTTTGGACTGGGACTTCCCTATTAACCGCTGCCTGATCTTGGCCCGGCACTCTGGCATTTCCCGCTATCTGTTTGTAGCGGCTGAAAGTGAATATAAAGCGTTTAGTAGGTATGTGCTGAATTTACCACCAATACCAGAAAATAAATTGAATATTTTTTGCCTGAAATTTGGGACATTTTAAGTCGTTGTTGGCATTAATTATTAACTGTTTCACCACAGTTCTTTTTTAATGCAGTGCTGATGATCAGAGCTCTTTAAATTTTCCATGTACATGAAAAACACAGAATTCCCTAAGACTGTATTTTCATGTAAACCTAACTTAGTGAAGTGGGAACTCTATAATTTAAAATTTCTTATTAGTTTTATGCACACGGCTCTGCAGGAAAAGAGACCACAGTTCCAGGTTGGGATGCAGCTTCCAGTGATCCTCTTCACCCTCATGTCCTGCCATCCTCTACTCCACTCTATGCATCTTCTACTAATGGAGGGGACACTGGTTTGTTCTGCTGCTTCACTAGTTATGAAGCGACTGAGAGGTCAGCTGATTAACATTGAACAGTAGAACGGAGCGTTGCACGGTTCGGAACCGCACACCTGGGAGGTGTGCAGACTGATGTGACACATGCTGTGTTCACGCTCAGCTCCCAAAAAGCTCGTGCTCCTCCTGCTCTCTGCGCTCACAACCTGACAAAACTTATACAAATAAATCACACCATCAGCCAATCACAGACCAATCTTTTTCATCCAATCAGAGCATTTCTTGCATACTGCATGTTGAATTAAAACAACCTGCAAATCAAAATACTTCACCAAGAGACGGAGCTACAAAACAAAAGGGTAAGATTCATGAAAACTCAAGAGAACATAATTAGACAAACATCTGAATTCTGTAGCTAAAGAATATTTTGTTAAGTTTACAAATGTGCTCACTGTCATTGTGACACATCAACATCAACTCAAACATCTCAACAGGGACATATCATGAAAAATCCACATTTTTAGCCTTTAAGGACATTTTATTGTGTACTTGGATTCTCTCCAGGTGTTGCGTATCATTATAGGGTCATATTTTTGGGTCATATTTTTCAGCCCATTCAGTTTTCTCTATCATCAGTTTTTTTTTTTTACTGTTACGTCTCAATATTTGTAGTGGAACAGCTAAATATGGTCATGGACTTCCGGTAATTGGCGTATCCGCCATTTTTATTTCTCGCTGCCATTTTGTACTCCAATTCCAAGTGCGCCTACACTGCAAGAGGATAAGTTCGAGTCGGTTTAGTTGAGTGTATTAACCCACAGAAACCATCCCACCGTCCCCCAGCATCAGAACCTCTTCAACGTTCCTGGTTAAATTTTATTTTCATCAAAACGTTCCCACGTCAGTTGAGAAATTCCTCTTCGTCTGCGTGAAGCTCTTCAAGGACGAGTTCTTCATCAACCTCCTCCAGAATCCAGAAGGATTTGCTGAAAGACTTCATCTGATTAAGGGGTCGGTTCCTTCTCTCTATGGAAACGACGGGTGCAGCAAAGCTGCAAATAACGATAGAATGACAACAAACTTTATTTTAGACGTGAATTTATTGTGTTCATGTACGGCCTGGACATGGTTCTGATAGCAGTAGCATCGGGTCTTCTGCTGATGTTAGCACTGTGTGCTGCTTTTAGCTCCTGGAGGACAGAACCAGACTGCAGGTTTTAATATTATTATAACATAAACAGCTTTCATTGTTTTTGTCTCGTTTCTGCTCTGCTAGATAATTGTATCTCTGTTATTAAACTACAAAAATGGCCAAACGGGGTGGAGTGGAGCGCCCTTTGACCTGGAGGCGGGCGGGTTGTGAGGTGCCTCAGTAGCATTTAAAGAGACAGCATCAAAACGCACCTCAGAACAGGGCTAAAAAGGGAGCCTGTGGAGCTACAAGAACAAGGAGTTCAAACCAAAGCATTGCAGTTCCACTTTATATAGACCACAGCTGGATGATTTAAGGTGAAAAAGAAGGATTTAAAAGCATCAGATATCCCCCCCAAAGCTGATGCGGCTCTGTGATGATAACTGCAGCTCTGCTTTCTTTGCATTTCAGAAAAGCTCCAGGCGAATAGTTTTATGACTTATCAGAATTTGACCCAGTCGAATGCGGGATTTAGTTTCCGTCTGAGGGACACCGGGACAGGAGTGAAAAAGCGGCACAATCCGCACAAATCGGGACATCGGGTCACCCTACTCTACAGGCAGTTTGCTGCTCTTTTAAAAGAAAAAGTCCTGAACCCAGTAGAGAACCATGCTTTTTCACCAGGAACACCAGGAACAAGTTTTTGGGATGTCTTATCAGTTAATAAAACTAGGGTTGCACCGATGGCAGATTTCTGGCCGATCACCAATCTTTAAAACGCCTGATCCGCCGATTCCAAATTTGTTTAATAACTGACACTATCAGGTGTTTTAAGGTCACAATACACCTTCAATGTTCAAACCTTATTTTATCAAAAAACGCTCAACAAGACCTTTGAAACGATACCAACTTACAAACACGAGGCAGTGCTCTCAAATATAAATGAAAGGTTAGAGCATTGCTGTCAAAACTAACAAATTAACTAAACTAAATCAGTTCCTTTCCTTTTTTCATTTTTTACTTTTATAAACAAACAAAACTTGCACAACAGGTTAGACCTTAGACCTTTGTGGAGGTAAATAAGTTCGGTCTCAGAGGAAAGTATCGGCCGATCTCCAATCACCCAAAATTAAAGAAATCAGGGCCGATCCATTGGTGCACCCCTAAATAAAAGTGATTAAAATGTAACTTTTCATAAAGGGCAGGCATGATCTATTTCAGCATATTTAATCATGTATAAGTGAGAAAATATGTTTCACTGTTTTCCAGCTTTAAACCAGTAGAAACCAGTAGATTTGAAAAATGTTGGTTTCAGGTGTGAACGAGCCTCAGAGACTGAAGTTTGTAAAGCTGAGAGCTCAGAATACTCGCTTCTTTCTAGTTGACTTTCGGACTGGGAACTTGGTAAATATGACTTTTAGGTACAAACAGAACCAACCATAAGTCACCCTGATGTCATTTCTTCAACTCTGTTTATTAGCAAAGTTTAGCTTCTGGACCTCCTTTTATACATGCCGATCCTTACCTGTGGTTTCCTGCAGATATCGGACCTCTTTCCACTGAACTACTTAATGTGATTTGGTTCAAATCTAAAACTAACTTACTGTTTAAAGTTAAACTCAATTGTTTTATACTACAACAGTTAAAAAGGTTTGATAGAGATACAAAATACCTTAAAAAGCACTTTTTGTGTTTTTTTTAGAATCAGACTATCTCAAGTTTGATCATTTTAAAAGTCTTAGATTTTGATCCAGAACACATTGATGTTATTCTAGAGTAGAGCTGGGTGATATGGACAAAAATTAAATCAGTACATTTTATTCTGTAGGGAATGGTTTCGATAATTTTCACGATACGGCAGATAAATTATCACTAATTCTGTGACTTGACATATGTCCTGTTTCTGATACAATAAAAGCAGCTCCTACCCTATGACCAGTTTTTGAAACATCAGTGTAAATCTTTGGATATTCTACATATCTGGACTGTTTATGATGTAGAACATCCTGCTTATTTAGATCTGATCTGTGTTTTAATTGTAACAGACTGGTATCAGTGATTGATTCACCCGGGATCCGAGGAGGAAACTGGAGGACTTTTATCCAACTGACCAACTTTAGCCTTGTTTACCAGTTTTCCAATAGTCCATCCAGAACTTCTGAACTGACATTTTTCTTTTTCTTGACTTGGTTGCAGTATCATCTTTGTAGGATGGACTTCCCTGTGTCCCTTTAAATTAGCCCAATATACCAGCGCCAGCCGTTCCCTTCTGAGACACCGCCGCATCACTCCCAACTCGAACTGGAAACGCCCCCGCGACCTGGACTCGGATGAAGCGGAAGACGACGACATCCTGATCTAGAGCCAAAATAAAGTTTCATGAGTTATTTATGCCAGAGAAACTGCTTCAGTTTGACATTAATAAAACATTTAAAAACCTGATTCAGCGCAGACAGTCTGGAAACAGAGCAGCAAACATTTACATTTCCACCTGTTAAAGAGAACAAGAACTGAAAGCTGAAACTTGTGGAACAACATGGCTTAAATCTAAAAGCAATAAGATGGGATTTTTAGAACCTTAATGTGGGGTTCTGATTAATAATAAATGTAAACTAATAACTCCTGGTGATTTCTCTCAGAAGGACATGTTTCCATCTCTGGTGGGAGATGATTCATAGCAGTAAAATAAGTTAAACTCCAGGTCTGTGTATGATATAATAATTATATATTAGAGACTGTTCAATAGGAAAGAAAAATAATTGATTTCAGATTTATAGATTGTTTAATTATTGGTGAAATACACGAGAACAGTTCACCTCTTTAATGATGCAAACAGTGTATAAAACCAAAGTAAATCCAGTTTTTCCGGAAGCTTTTATTAATGTTTCCTTCATTTGTTGAGTTCAGCTGCAGCAGAACTTGCTCCTGCTGGTTCTGGACCTCTGGACCTCCATCTCTGTTGGGGTTTCAGCAGAGGTTTATAAAGACAAGCTAAAAGCTGAAGGTATGCTGGCCTGAAGCAGCAGATGCAACACAGAGACACTAACAGGCTCTACAAAGTTTGCTCGGTACCTCCAACCCAGATCCATTTCCACAGACTCCTCATGTCTTTCCTCACTTTTATTATCAACTCAACAACAGATTTGATTCTATGAACTAAATAACTCATAAACTCCAATCCAGAGAATCAGATGTTAACATTCCAACATTTTATAACAAAGAAATTCACAGGGGAAAAACTCTCCAATCCAGAAGAAGGTGTCCCAACGAGCAACATGAGGTAGGACCACCAACAACCCAATCGGACCTCTAACACAGCTGAATGTGGACATGGACTCCCAGCAACCAAACTAGTGAACACAACAACAGTCTTCTGTTCACGCTAAAAACCTTCAAGATATCTTCCAAAAATGATTTCTCTCGTTGTGATTTCACCAGAGCAGAACAAAACTACGGCTTCAACTCAACGTTTCCACCACAACTTCCACGTTTCTTGTGATATTTCACACGACTCCTGGAGGAAAAGCCTTTTCCACAGGTGTCGCATGAATGGAGCTTCCCGCATGTTTTCATGTGGGTGGCCACTGCTCGTTGATCATCAAACTTTTCTCCACACCTGCTACAAGCAGAGGCCGTCTCCTTCCTGTGGGACTTCATGTGGGCTGTGTAGGAGGGCCTGTGGGCAAAGAGTCGTTTGCATATTTTACAGAAGAAAGGTTTAGCAGCGGAGTGGGTTCCTTTGTGGGTCATGAACTGTTTTCTCTCATCAAACGTTTCCCCGCATGTTTTACAGGAGAAGGGCTTCTCTTCTCTGTGCCTTTCCATGTGGGCTTTCTTGGTTGAGCGAGAAGCAAACCTTTTCTTGCAAACCCGACAGGAGAATGGTTTCGCACATCTTCTCTCGTGGACCTTCATGTGACCTTTGAGTGAATGAGGAGAACTGAAATGTTTCCCACAGGTTTCACAGAAAGGCCGCTCCCACCTGTGAGCTTTATTGTGGGATTTTAAATAAGCCAGTTCAGCAAAGACCCCGGCCGCAGATTTTACAGACGAAGTTTTTCTGTCTGCGTTTGACTCCGGGTCGTTGCCGAGCTTTCAGATCCTCAACCAGGTGGTCTCTCAGATGGGAATGTTCAGAGAAGCGTTCTCCACACCGTTTGCAGACATATGGCTTCACACCTGGATGCTGTTTTAGATGCTGCTTCAAACGGTGAGGTTTCAAGACTTCACCACAAACAAAACATGTTTTAGAGTCCTCAGGGTTAATGTGAGGCTGGTCTTCTGACACACCAGAGCTGGTTCCTTCATGGTCCTGGGTCTCAGCTGCAAGGTGGGTATGAGCAACCAGCTGCACAGCGTCTGGTTCTGCTTTAAACCAGAAATGGTCCTGAGAAGCGGTGGCTTCAAGGTGTTCTTCCTCCCAGCTGCTGAAGACTTTGCTCTGCTCCTGTTGAATAGGTTCTGATCCATAGTGTTCTACTGTGATCTGCTCAGGATCTGGTGTCACAACCGAGTAGAAACTGTGAAGATCTTCAGGAGAGCTATGATAGTGAAGCACCTGAGTGTCTGGTTCTGCTTTAAACCAGATGTGTTCCCAAGAAGTTCTGCCCATAAGATGTTCTTCCTCCCAGCTCCTGTAGATCTCCTGCTGCTGCTGAAAATGTGGAGGTTCTGGTTGGTCTTTCATCTGCTCAGGATCTGGTGTCACGCATGAATAAACACTTTTAAGCTCAATAAAACGTTGCTGGTCTTCAGGAGGGTTCTGAGAGTGAAGCTGCTCAGTGTCTGGTTCTGCTTTAGACCAGCGATGCTCCTCAGAAGTTCTGCTCTTAAGATGTTCTTCCTCACAACTCCTGCAGATCTCCTGCTGAACAGGTCGAGGTTCTGATCCATAATGTTCCTCTTTAATCTGCTCAGGATCTGGCGGCACAATCGAGTAGAAACTGTGAAGCTCAGCGGAACTCTTCTGATCTTCAGGAGGGTTCTGAGAGTGAAGCTGCTCAGCGTCTGGTTCTGATTGACTCAAGACACTTTGATGGTCGGTCACAGGGTCCATAAAGGTGTTGGTTTCACACGCCCATAACAGCTGCTCTATCTGCTGACTGCTGTGGATCAGGAAGGTTAGCAGATGTTGTTCCTCATGTCCACCTCCAAACTGTGGAGGTTCTGGTTCCTCTGGGTTCACTACAATTCCTGCAGGTTTTAGATCCTCCTTAATCCGTGGACCTGCAGGATCTTCTTCAAATGGTGGAGGTTCTGGTTCCTCCTGTTTGTCTTTTATCTGTGGAAGATCTAGATCTTCTCGATCCTCCTTAATATTTAAACCTTCTGGATTCTCGAGCTTCTCTTCAAACTGTTGAGGTTCTGGTTCCCCTGGGTCCTCTTTGATCGTTTGATGGTCAGGTTCCTCCTGATCCTGTTTAATATTCTCTTGGCCATCTTCAGACCCTGGAGCTTCTGGTTCCTCCTGTTCATTGAGAACTTCCTCCTCCTTACAGACATGTTGCTTTGGGATGTCTGGAAGGACAAAGCAGAAAATCATGAAAGGTCATTAAATTCTGCAGGATCCAGTACTTTTACGGGTCAGAGTGAGAACATCCGTTAGATGGTTCCTCCTGCATCATCCGAGGTGTCAGACTGGGATCATTTTTATCTGCTAGTTTGATCTTCAAGGTTTCGTTTGATCATTTCAAGGATTTGATGATTGAAGCTAAACTGTTAAAAACTCGCCTCAGGTTTCAATCTTCTAGACGTTGGAGCTTTCAGGAGAGCAGGACGCTGTGAAACCGTAGAGGTTATTGGACCTCTAGGAAGCATCCAGTCAGAACTTTTACTGGGTTTATAGATTTATTTGAGTGAGCCAGTTGCTCCGGTACCATCAGTGTGAACCAAACAGAACCATAATCACTCGATTTTCTGTTTGACAGTTAAGATAATTTCTATAATCTGCTCCCAGTCTGCTGCGTGTCTCCAACAAATAACATCTAGCAGGAGGATGTTCCTCAGAGTTACTTGGGTTGATCAGGGCCAGAACCTGCACATTGAACCCATCTACTCTATTCTATATCATCAACATTCTGCTAATGTTCTAACCTGTAGAGATTCTGGAGAGTTTTATTCTGGGATTCCAGCAGTAGTCCAGCAGTCTGATGTCTTCCTGGTACCGGACCGTGGATTTTCCAAACTCTGGTTCCTCCTGATCTTCTTTAATCAACAGATGACCAGATTCCAGCTGGTTCTCTCTAATACGTGTTGGTTCTGCTTCCTCTGGGTCCTCTGTTATCTCTGGAGGTTCTGGTTCCTGTTTTATCTGTAAAGGTTCTGCTTCCTCTGGGTCCTCTGTTATCTCTGGAGGTTCTGGTTCCTGTTTTATCTGTAAAGGTTCTGCTTCCTCTGGGTCCTCTGTTATCTCTGGAGGTTCTGGTTCCTGTTTTATCTGTAAAGGTTCTGCTTCCTCTGGGTCCTCTGTTATCTCTGGAGGTTCTGGTTCCTGTTTTATCTGTAAAGGTTCTGGTTCCTCTGGGTCCTCTTTTATCTCTGGAGGTTCTGGTTCCTGTTTTATCTGTAAAGGTTCTGCTTCCTCTGGGTCCTCTGTTATCTCTGGAGGTTCTGGTTCCTGTTTTATCTGTAAAGGTTCTGCTTCCTCTGGGTCCTCTGTTATCTCTGCAGGTTCTGGTTCCTGTTTTATCTGTAAAGGTTCTGGTTCCTCCTGGTCCAGCTTGGAGCTCCTCTGCTGGTTACAGAGATTTGGGTCAGTTAGAACCTCCTTGTTGCTGACGTGTTGCTCTGACTGGTCTGTAAGAACAAAGAGATCCATTAGTATGAAGACTGTCTCCAGAACCTGTGATGTTTGACCCAGAAATCAGGATTTAAGCCCCTAAAATATCAGAACTGTTAAGAATTTTTGGTGAAACCTTCCTGGAGAACATCTGATGGTTTCTGTGGATTTAAGCTCCATCTACTGAAAATGCCTGGACCCATGGAGTCTGCTGAAGACTGAACAGCTGTCTGGTTTCACTGGTCACCATGGTAACACATCTAGCAGCTGGGATTAGCATATTAAAGACAGGTGATGGGTTATGAAAAGCTCAGCATCAGGTTTTCATCGTCAAACAGCTGCTCAGAGTCAGGAGCATCATGTGGCGCTGGTACCAGTTTACAGCACAGGTGTCAAACGATGAAGGTTCAGAGAAATCTGCTTCTGCTTTAAAGCTCAAACCCCCCCCCAGGTCAAAGAGCGTTCTACTCCAGCCTGTTCGGCCATTTTTGTAGTTTGTAATGGGTTTGATTCTTATCATGATACAGCTTCAAAATAAAAGCTTCCTAAGAGAGTTTCAGTTTTAAACTTAAAGAACAAATAAATTAAAATAAGTATCAAACTCCCTTTCGGGTCGGTTTGGTTCAGTTTGAAGGAGGACCTGGTTTGATTAATTTAGCAGTACAAAAAAGGCCAAAATAAAGACTTATAAAATGTTTATTTTAAGAAGATGCCAAGTAAACAACATAACATTAGCATAAAAATTAATAAAAGTGAGCCATTTGGGTGATATTTCAAGCACTCAACGACAGAATAAGGACGTAGATCCGTAGCTGTAAAAACCCGAATAACTTCTAAATCTGAATCACCTGCTAAAGGTTGTTTCAGTGCTGCTGTTATCGGTCTTTGCACCAAGCTGCTTTTCTTCCTTGTAGAAGAGACGTTCACATCCGGATGGTGTCGTTTCAAGTGCGTAACACGTTCTATTCAATCTCCGTGAAACAATGTCGACACGCAGCTTTGGATTTGTCCACTTGTCTTTCCCCATCGTCAATCTTAACGAGAAAGCCAAAATGTTCCCAAACAGGAGACCGTAACAAGATGAGAGACTCTTCAAGCTCGGGCTTGTTTGTTGCCATGATGACGCCGCTTATCACGCCTGCTACTCGTGCGGCAAGACACTGCAACATGTATTAGCGTCTGTGCTGAAACACACTTAGGAACTTTAGTTCCGCTGCGCTAAACCCTTTATGACCGGCGGGAGCACCGGCGCCTCCATTTGCATATCTGTTTTTAAACGCCTGTAGAATTACGACCAAATAAGCTAGAACAATACTTTTTTTGCAAATCAAACCGGAGAGTTCAACTTAAATATTCTACTCACCACGTGTCTCAGAGCAGAGTTTTTATTTTCCAGAAACTGATGCAGAAATCCAGTAAAACAAAATTGCAAAAAACAAACATTAAAATCTAAACCGCAGTGTACTTCCTACATCGGAATATGCGTGATGACTTTGGTGGATGAACTATCACATGGTTTTCTTTCACACCAATGCCCGCAACAACCGGAAGTGATGTCATTTCCTGGGTGCTTTTTCCCGTGAGTGGTCTTTTTTCCCCCCAAAAGTTGTAGTTTTTTCGCGGTAAACTTCGCTCGCACTTTTGCTTTCATTTTCGTTATTTTATATACACTTTTTATTGTTTGAAGATGGTCTTATGAACATATATGTGTGCTCATCGGTATCTGGCACTAGAGGCTGACATTTTTTCGGGAATCCCACGGGTCCCGCGGGACGGGAGACAGCGTTAGTAAAGATCACGTGATTGGGACGGTACAGGATAAAAAATGAACGGGAGCAGACGGGAGCGGGAACTAACCAATAGGAGGGGAAATAAACTAGGATCAATTGTCTTTGGAAATGTAAAACTGAGACTTTGTTATAAACTTTAAGAAAAAAAAACTTGGCTCGACGCCGCCATTGTGTAGTTTTTTTCCAAGAAGCAGATACTATAATGCGAGTCAAACGAACTACACGACCCACAAGCCAACAGTGCTTCTGATCGATGTTTTCCACCTGCGTTCAGAATGGAGGGAGCAAACGCAGGTGGAGAACTGGACGTGGTAAAATTGGATTTGCAACGTAAAGTTAGAAGTAAGGACTTATCTATTAAACTCATAGAGCTGACAGGAAAGTCGCAAATATTACCGAACTTCAGGAGAGTTGAATGTAGCGTTGTAGCTGCTTGTAAAACGTGTTTAGTCGTAATCAAGTACACCAGTGATTAAGGCAAATTCTGGATTGAATCAGCTGCATCTCTTCATTCGTCAAACACCAACAAAACTGCTGCATTTGCACTAAAGATTTAAGAGGTTTTGCCACAGTAGAGGGGAAAGGTACGGAGGCCGCGAGGGGACATGGGGAATTTTTTTTTCTTTCGCATCCCCACACAATACTTTTGCGTTCGCTCGCAAAAGTTGTTAATCACCTTGAGAAAGTTGTGCATTTTGGAACAGCAGCACACATGACAAACTGCTCACAAAACAAACAGCATTGATATGGTTTATTTGTCATATGCAGGTTAAGATGCAGTCAACAATGTGATTAAATGCTTAGGATAAGAAGAACCGTTCAAATCACGATAAAAACAAAAGCATTTATGGCGTGCAAAAAAAAAAGTACACATCATGCAGCAGCAATAAGCAAATAAAGTGTCACAGATGTGGTTTCGTGCAGCATTATTGTCCAGAGTTCAGTAGTTTGACAGCTTGTGGATAATAACTGTCTTTAAGTCTGATTGAAGATCATTTTATTTAAGGCCGATTTCAAAATAAAACTCAATAAATCTCAAAAACAGGTGTTTGTTCCATTTTTGCAGTTATCTGGTTTGGAAACTATCCCACAAAGTATTGCGTGAAAACGCAAAAGAATAAAAATCCCCCATGTCCCCTCGCGGGCTCCGTAGAAAGGCTTCATCAGGGGAAGATATTAAATAAATATGTTGTGAAATAGAAAAAAATTGAATGTACCATTAAATGTACAATTTATTTTAATAAATCATTAAATATTAAGCGTGCCACTAATTACGTCATGTCGTCTTTAAAATTATACTTAATTATTCAGTGGCACATTTAATTGCATAATAGTCCATTTCATGATATAATGGTACATTTATTGTTTCTAATGATGTATAAATAAATAAATTGCCAAAAGACTAACTGAAGAAAACAAAAATGGGAGCGGGAGTCAATTTACCAGGAGTGGGATGGGACAGGATTTTTTTTTATGCTGGCCTGGGATTGGGACGGGACAGGAGAGAAAATCCACTCCCGTGTCACCCTCTATCTGGCACACTTAGAGATTTAATTACACTTCTGTAAATAGTTTGTTTTGATGTACATATTATCTTTTCTCAAACTGCTCACAATGTACATTTCATATTCGTTTTGGTCTCTGTTCATAAAAATTTGAGTATTTCAAAAATGAAGTTATGGACACAGTTCAAATAAATTTCCTGTGGTTTGAAAGGTTTTTGTTCAACTTTTTTATATTGCAATTTTTGAGGGATACAGCTATGACATTTCTGTATTTAGGAAAATATGTGCAAAAAAAAAACAGATTTTAATTTTTCTGTGGGTTAATTGCACTTTTTAGCAATTTACTTAGTTAATATGGAGTTATTATATAGAAAATATTAAAATTTAGGATGTAAGAGTTGTATTGATGTATAATAAATTGAAATGCTCTACAGCATGTACAAATGTAAAAATATTCTCTGGCGAACTTGTTCTATGGTAGGTCATAAAGGGTTAATCTCTCACTAATAAACTTATTTAAGGAGTGGAAAAATAACCGAAACTTTACGAAGGTGGACCGAATCAAACAGGCTGTACCAAATGGTTCACTACACCCATGTGTACCGCTACACCCCTACTACATAATGACTAATGAGAAAATCTTCTATTAGCAGAATACTGAATTCCCTTATAGATTGCAGGACTTTATGGATTAATAATAAAACTTTCTCCGCGAGCAATATAATGATGTACAAATCCCATTATCATATATATTAGAGTCCAACCAGAAAGCAAATCAAGTTCCCACCAGTTTGTCATCTCCCCTCCATCCTGTAGAAATAGTGGCTCCATGTTCTGCCTGTGAGGCCGCATGTATTGTCAGTCTGTCAGTTTTAAAGCCTACTTTCATAACTGTTAGTTATATTTTCTGTTTCTTGATCAATTATTGAAACTGTTTTCCTGTCCAGCGCAACTCCAGCGTGATTAAGTACAGCGGGAAAGCCCTTTAGCCTCATTGAACCGGATATAAACTCTAGCATGGTAGCTGCTAGCAGCAGGACGGCCAGTAATGGTTACTATGGTAACAGAACAAATCCTGACCAATGACGTGATTCTATTTTATCTCGGTTTCATTTTCAGAGCGTGAATAAGCTTCTTACCAATTCTGGTGAGTTTTATCTGGGGTTTCCAGCAGTTTCCCAGCAGTCTGACGTCCTCTCTCGTAGCGGACGATGGTTTTCTCAACCTCTGAGAAGATTTCTTCAGCAGCAGCAGTTAGTCGCTCTCTGATAAACTCTCTCAGATGCTGAACTGAAGACATTGTTACTGAAACTACTGAAATATTCAGCTGAGATACGAAAACACAACCGTCTTCCAGCTGAGTCCAAACAAGCTGCTGCTGGCGCCTTTTTGCTCAACTTCTGTTAGACGTCACACTGAGACAAAGCAGCTGATTGGTCCATTTACCGCCCCCTGCTGGACGGGAGGCTGCAGTAGATTTTCAGCAGGAACAATCTCAGAAAGATTTTAATTAATATCGCTGCAGAAAGGTTAGGTGTCCATGTTTTGTTTCCCAAAAAAGCCTTGAATAGATTTTGTTCTAGACACTGAAGTACTGAAATGTTTCCCCCAGGTTTCACAGAAAGGCAGCTCCTTTTTTAAAAGGAGAACTTCCACCAAAGCTTCATCCACATTTTTAAAACAATTTTTTTCTACTTCTGGCATCAAATTTGGATCTGGGGAGTTAAACACTGATTTAATAGTGTGATGCAGCATTCCTGGCATTCAAAACATGACACATTAATTACATCATGTTTTTAATATTAAATGTATACAACACATTTAGAATCTTCTGAAAACGATGTTTAGGATTTTTAGGTGCTTTTATCAATGAAATTGGATGCAAATCTATTTATAATGGATGATGCTGCTGTCTCAAATAAAGACTTGGTTTTTAGATGACACCTCTCTGAGTTTTGTGATATTTTAATGAGTTGATGTTTTCTACTGTAGTTCTGCTGCCAGAGGAGAATAGCTGAACTTATGTTAGAGAAGCTGGGTGTTCTTCATACATGTACAGTAATGCTAATGATTGGCTGGTTAAAATAGATGCATAGATGTAGAATGAGGCTTTAACAGGTCATACACTGTTTCACCCTCTTTACTGGGATTCATTTTTCATCAAAGTTCCTGAAAAAACCTGAATGGTCTAAACTTAAAGAGAACAATTATTTCTTTCAGAGAAAATCCAAATAACAGTGAGTGGGTTTTGGAAAGATGGTAATAAACATGGGTTGGGAAGCGGGTTCTGATAAGATAACTAAACAGTGGGAGAAAACACAATTTCACCTTTAATTTGTGTAAATCGGATGATCGTGAAGTTAAAGGCACTATTTTCAGGATGCTTCCATCAGACCTAGTGAAGCATGTGCTGCTGTTGAGAAATTGACAGTAAATACATAAATCATGTGGCCCAAAAACATATTTCTGTAGAAACATCTGTCAGCTAGAGGGTCTCTGTACTGTACTGGATTTTGAACATGGTCTTCTTACTGACAATATGCTGTCTTGTTAGCACTGATGGGAATAACGGCGTTACTTTTTTCAGTAACGCGTAATCAAACAAATTACTTTTTCCAGCGTTACAATGCTGTTACCGTTACCGACAAATAAATGGGGCGCGTTATGAAGCTAAAGCTACTCATTGAAGCTCTTATCATCTGTTGTGGCTCACAGCAACAGGAGCTAAGCTTTGTTTCTTTGGTGAAGGCAGGAGCGACACAATCACATAAGTGATGATGATTGGCTGAAGTAGAGTGAGCTTTCATTGTAAGCCAATCAGAGGTCGTGTTCAGTTTAACCACAAACGCAGACAGCAGCCCTGCTCAGGCAAGCTAGCAGATGTCAGCTGCAACAATGGCGGGTCTGGAGGGAAAGATTGCATTTTCAAAGTAGAAGTACAGACATTACTTCATTCTCCTTGAGGTAAAAGGCAGGAACGTAGATGTGAAGTAAATAGTAAAAGTTTGGTGTAAGTACTTGTCTTTTTAATTCCACTTTATACAACTGGCTTGTAAAACCTTAAGGTGCGTTCACACCGAACGCGGATTCTGCGAATATTTCGCGTCATTTGTGTGCTGTTGCTCGATTGACATTCCGCGTGAACTCCACGTTGCCAAATCGCAACAAACGGCAACGCTTCGCCGCGTCATCAAATAGGAGGAGCTTCCATCTGCTGCTTGCTGCTTTCAACTGAACATGGCGGACATGGATTTCACGGACCTAATTACGGTGTTTTACCTGTGGAGAGCCGAAAAACGCCGCCGATGTCGACGTCCTTGGGTTCACTAGATTCTTCATCGACGGGAACAGTATGGAGAGTACCACCACCTACTCCAAGAGCTTTCGTCTGGATGATGGTCGATTTTTAAGCGGTACTTCCGCTAAGTTGTCCTCCTGGCAGTTGTGGACGCAGGATATCTGTCTCTTAAGAGCAAACCTTCCTTCATCCTATGTGTACATGACTGTTTCTGTATATGTGATGTTTTGCAGATTTTTTTCCTGTCTTTCTCTGCAGGGACTACTCTGGAACTCAATGCACATCCTGACAATTAAAGGTCCTCTATTGTGTCTCCCTTTGGCCACTGTTCATTATAACATCTAACCAGTAAAGGGGTGGCTTGTCCTCTTCAGGTTGGAGGGGAGTTCCTGCCTCAAGTGGAGGAGTTCAAGTATCTTGGGGTCTTGTTCAAGAGTGAGAGAAGAATGGAGCGGGAGATCGACAGACGGATCGGTGCGGCTGCCGCAGTAATGGGGGCGCTGTGCCAGTCCGTTGTGGTGAAGTGCGAGCCTAGCGAAGCTCTCGATTTACCGGTCGGTCTACGTTCCTACCCTCACCTATGGCCATGAACTTTGGGTCATGATCAAAAGAATGAGATCCCAGATACAAGCGGCTGAAATGAGCTTCCTCCGTAGGGTGGCCGGGCACTCCCTTAGAGATAGGGTGAGGAGCTCGGCCATCCGGGAGGGGCTCGGAGTAGAGCCGCTGCTCCTCCACATCGAGAGGAGCCAGTTGAGGTGGCTCGGGTATCTATACCAGATGCCTCCTGGACGCCTTCCTCGGGAGGTGCTCCAGGCACGTCCCACCGGAAGGAGGCCCAGGGGACGGCCCAGGACACGCTGGAGGGACTATGTCTCTCGGCTGGCCTGGGAACGCCTTGGGCTCCCCCCGGAGGAGCTGGAGGAGGTGTCTGGGGAGAGGGACGTCTGGGTGTCTCTGCTGAGTTTGCTACTCCTACGACCCGGTCCCGGATGAAGCGGAAGACGACGAGTACGAGTAAACGTTATTGAGAATTCCCGTACATTAAATTTAATGTATTTCCATCTCTTATTGAAGCTACCAATAGTCTGGTCATTTTTATTTTTTTGAATCAATTCTTTAATTATTCGAACATAACTGTCATCTTTTAAGAAGTCAGCATTAAATTTCCATTAATCTTTTTTTTTAATTTGTTGCAATTAGTCGGAGTTAATTTAAGCGATATAACACAGTGGTCTGTTAAGGAAACAGAAGAGATGGAAACATGTGACACATATCTAACTACTTCCGGTGTGGTTAACCATCAGTATATCCAAGATTTGATACTACCATTAGGTTTGATCCACGTAAATTGACGGACCTCAGGATTTTTGTCTCTCCATACATCTATGAGATTATTGGAATTGATAAATTCAAATAACGTTTGATTTAAGTGTCCAGTAGAATATCTGGAAGGACATCTGTCTAGCCAGTCATCAGGTGTAAGATTAAAGTCACCACCTACCACAATATAATTTGAATTATAAATTTCCTTATATTCAGAGATAATATCATCTAGCTTTGATAAAAGCAACTTCTTTTGACTAGTGCTTGCGTATCCATAAACACTGCACAATATAACAAAATATCCCTCTACATTTAACACAACGATTCAATTCAGTTTATTTATATAGCGCCAATTCACAACACATGTCGTCTCAAGGCACTTCACAAAAGTCAGGTACATACATTCCAATTAATCCTAACCATTGAACGGTGCAGTCAGATTCAGTTATTTATTCAAATTGGATAAAAAGTTTTTCTATCTAAGGAAACCCAGCAGATTACATCCAGTCAGTGACTTGCAGCATTCACTCCTCCTGGATGAGCATGTAGAGACAGTGGACAGTTGCTGGCGTTGACTTTGCTGCAATCCCTCATACTGAGCATGCATGTAGCGACAGTGGAGAGGAAAAACTCCCTTTTAACAGGAAGAAACCTCCAGCAGAACCAGGCTCAGTGTGAGCGGCCATCTGCCACGACCGACTGGTGGTTAGAGAGAACAGAGCAGAGACACAAACAGAACAAAGAAGCACTGATCCAGGAGTACTTTCTATGGGAAGGAAAAGTAAATGTTAATGGATGTAGCTCCTTTAGTCGTTTCACCTAGAAAGAAAGAACAGATAAACTCTGAGCCAGTTTTCAAGGTTAGAGTCTGAAAGAGAGCACATATAATTAGTTACAGTAAAAGCTCAGTCGATCGCCATGTCTAGGAGAGAGAAAGGGCTAAACACTGAAAGACAGGGCCATGTGGATCATCGGTAGAGGGTGAGCATTAAGTTGTTGCCAGCAGAAGCTTGGAGGATTCCCCTCTCCAGAAAGGTGTCACAGGTAGACACAGAGTCAGGCCAGGTATAGCTTCTAGGAAGAGAAAAGAGAGAGAACAAAGTTAAAAGCTGAAATAACAGCAAATAATGCAAAATTGGAGAGTAGTGTGAGAATGTAGCGAAGAGAGTGAAAGTGGTCATTATGTCCTCCAGCAGCCTAAGCCTATAGCAGCATAACTACAGAGATAGCTCAGAATAACCTAAGCCACTCTAACTATAAGCTTTATCAAAAAGGAAAGTTTTAAGCCTAGCCTTAAAAGTAGACAGGGTGTCCGGCTCACGGACTAAAACTGGGAGCTGGTCCCACAGGAGAGGAGCCTGATAACTAAAGGATCTGCCTCCCATTCTACTTCTAGAGACTCTAGGAACCACCAGTAAACCTGCAGTCTGAGAACGAAGTGCTCTGTTAGGAACATCTGGAACAATCAGATCTCTGATGTATGATGGAGCTAAATCATTAAGGGCTTTATATGTGAGGAGGAGAATTTTAAATTCTATTCTGGATTTAACAGGGAGCCAATGAAGGGAAGCTAAAATAGGAGAAATATGATCTCTCTTTTTAATTTTCATCAGAACTCTTGCTGCAGCATTTTGAATCAGCTGAAGGCTTTTAACTGCATTTTGTGGACATCCTGATAGTAAAGAATTACAATAGTCCAGCCTTGAAGTAACAAATGCATGGACTAGTTTTTCAGCGTCAATCCTGGACAGGATATTTCTAATTTGTGTTCCGGAAATGAAAGAAGGAAATCCTAGAAACCTGTTTAATATGGGATTTAATTGACATGTCCTGGTCAAAAATAACACCAAGTTTTTTTACTTTATTATCGGAGGTCAATTTAATGCCATCCAGGTTAAGTGATTGACTAAGCAGTTTCTTTTTTAAAGACTCCGGTCCAAAGACGACAACTTCTGTTTTGTCTGAATTTAGAAGCAGAAAATTTAAAGTCATCCAAGTTTTTATGTCTTCAAGACATGCTTGTAGTCTGTCTAACTGGTTGGGCTCATCAGGATTTATGGATAAGTAAAGCTGAGTAATTTTAGATAAGAATGGAAGATTGGATATAGGTCTGTAATTTATTAAGTCCTCTCGATCAAGTGAAGGTTTCTTAAGTAAAGGTTCAATTACAGCTACCTTAAAAGCCTGTGGTACATATCCATTTACTAAAGATAGATTAATCATATCTAAAATGGGGCTGGTAATCAGAGGAACACTTCCTTAAATAATTTGGTTGGGATTGGGTCTAACATACAAGTTGAAGGTTTAGATGAAGCTAATATTTCTGATAACTCTGGAAGCTCCACGGGATCAAAACAGTCCAAACACAGATCAGGTTCTACAGTTACTTCCAATGTTGTCTCACTTGTTGAGGATGAAGTAATCATCTTCAGGAGTATTTTATTTAAGAAAAATCCCATAAAGTCATTACTGCTGAGAGCTAAGGGAATGGATGGCTCAACAGAGCTATGACTCTGTGTAAGTTTAGCAACTGTACTAAAGAGAAACCTAGGATTATTCTTGTTCTCTTCTATTAATGATGAGAAATAAGCTGTTCTGGCTTGATGAAGTGTCTTTTTATACTACAGTAGGCTATTTTTCCAGATTAAGTAGGAATCCTCTAGGTGTGTAGAGCGCCATTTTCTCTCCAATTTTCTAACTTTAAAGTACGCAGATCTAAATTAAACCAAGGAGTCAGCCTCCTATGAATAATTTCCTTCTTTTTCAAGGGGGCTGCATTGTGTAATGCACCACGCAATGATGAAGTAACACTCTGAACAAGAGAATCAATTTGTGACGGGGCAGAAAAAAAATTATTGCCCTCCACTGTGTTTTTCTGTGATAATGAGGAAATTAAAAGTGGAACAGATTCTTTAAAGGTTGTTACAGCATTGTCTGATAATGATCTACTATAATGAAAATTTCTTTCAAGTGTGGAGTACTCTTAAATTAAATTCAAAGGTTATTGAAAAATGGTCAGAGAGCACAGGGTTGTGAGAAAATATTGTTATGTCTTTACACTCAATGCCGTATGTCAGCACAAGGTCCAGAGAATGAAGACAAAGGTGGGTAGGTTTGTTAATGTTTTGAGTAAAGCCAACTGAGTCTAAGATAGCATTGAAGGCTATATTTAAGCTATCACTTTCAGTGTCAACATGAATGTTAAAATCCCCCACTATAATAACTTTATCTGTATTTAACACTAAATCAGATAAAAGGTCTGAAAACTGATCTAAAAATTGAGAGTAAGGGCCTGGTGGACGGTACAAAACAACAAACAGAAGTGGTTTTGCAATTTGGATGAGGAAAACTAAGGATTAAATATTCAAAGGAGTTGTAGCTATTGATTGGTCTGGGACTAGTCAATAAATCGGACTGAAAGATGGTTGCTACTCCTCCTTCTCGCCCAGTATTTCGAGGAATGTGAAAATTTAAATAATTAGTAGGAGTTGACTCATTTATAGTAACATAATCCTCTTGCTGCAGCCAGGTTTCTGTGAGGCAAAATAAATCAATCTGATTGTCACAAATCAGGTCACTAACTAGCAATGTCTTTGAAGAGAGAGATCTTATGTTCAGTAAGCCACATTTAATTGTTTTATTTTTCTTTTTAGTCTGAGTTGTGTTTGTTTTTATAAGATTTTCCTGATTTCCTCTTTTTAGATAATTTTTTAATGTATTCAGTTTTGGCCGTGGGCGAGACACTGTTTTAATAGGGTAATGGGTGGGTAGCAGTACAGAAGCTGCAGAGAGGAGTGTTAAACTACGACCCTGCTTCCTGGTCTGAACCCTGGGTTGTCAGAGTTTTGGAGAACTAATAAATTCGGCCAGATTTCTAGAAAGAAGAGCTGCTCCATCCAAAGTGGGATGGATGCCGTCTCTCCGGATCAGACCAGGTTTTCCCCAAAATGTTCGCCAATTATCAATGTAGCCCACATTTTCTGGACACCACCATCCAGTGACCATCCAGTGACCCAACTCATCAACTTTGGAGGCAACAACCTTTCCAGGACGTCTGTTAAAGCAGATGGCTTCATCTCCAAAATGATTAGAACCGTAGCTGAATTGGATCTTTTCTCCCCATCGGTTTGACCACATGATGGTGTCTGTGTCACATGAGTGAGTCTCTTGCAGAAGGTGCAGTGAGCTCCTTAACTTTTACAAAATAAAAATAATGCTTTTCTTTCCACATTGTCCCTGAGTCCTCTTGCATTCAAAGAAATAAAAGACAAATTTGTTTTAAGCATTAACAATGCTGTTTAAACAATAACAGCTCAACGTCAGAACACACGAAAAAGAAATAAACAGCAAACTTTGGAAACTTTTTTTCTAAGTAGAAAAAGAATAGAGTGTAGTGCACATACCTCCAGTTTCTAAACAAAACAGAAGTATACCCTCATAAAACTATCTTCTGTACGATCTTAAATAAATACATTCAAATAATTTTGTTGTTGAGATAGATTCGCCGGCCGTTAATGTATCCGAATGGGCCGTGGTAGTAAGCCTGGTCCCCTGCCTTCCTCGCCTGAGAGTTTCTCTCTCTCTAACCGGTCCTCCTTCGTCAGATCCTCTGAAAAACGGACACCAGTGGACTCACAGACAGGAGACGTTTTAGTCATTTTCCCTGTGCCATCTCTATGCTGTCGTTTGGTAAATTGTACAATAATTTGGTGGGTTCGGTTCTCTTCTTTTTACCCTGGCCGATGAACCGTAGCAACATAATCATCCATCCTCACAGCCAACTCTAGAACGATCTTCTTCTTTGTACCTTATGCATGACCGGGCCGGCAAAAATAAACTTTGTAAGGATGAAAAAAAAGTCAAAACAACATAAACTAAAGTACAAACACGCTCTAAGAAGGCTTCTGCTCAGTCCGCCATCTTGCCGAAAGTCCACTCCCGCAAAAACTGCTCCAAAAATCAATTTGACTTCGCAATTCCAAGCGACGCAGGAGAGTGACGTCAGTGGCAACTCTTCTTCTCCTGCCCCTGACCGCACCATTACGCATCTTGTACGTCAGGGAGTGGTGTGCATTGCTCCTGAGACGAAATGAGAGCACGCAGATTGTGTTCAGAGACAGTGGGAAATCACCATGTCCAAATCTGAACCAGAGCTGCTAAGGGAAGCCACAACTGCCCTGGAACGGAAGCAAAATCTAATAGTATGTCTCTGCAGACCGGAAACCGCAGTTTCAGTCCTGCACGTTCAGACCTGCAGTGTAGACCGCTTGTTTTCCCGCAGCCATCAGGCTTCCTTTTTAAAAGCAAAATGTAAAATGCAAATGAAGTTTGTTGGGTGCCTCAAAACTTTCAATACACTAACCTAAAACTGAACTTTAACAATTTCTGGTCTGCTTACTTGTTTATGCCCAGCTGCTGTTCAGACCCAGCTGTGTTAAATAAAGTTGAGCTGCAAAATGGACAGTGAAAGTTTGTGCAGCAGGTCCTGCATCTGTCCAGTATGGGCAAGATTTTTCTGTTCTGGACAGTTATATGCAACTGAAAAAGAGAGATCCTAGTTGGTCCAAGTTAATATTTTTCTAAAATACATTCTCAAAATATAGGCAACAGAATGATATCAATTTAAATATTTTAAAACATACATAGTAACATAAATATTGGCTGAAATAATAACCTTTGGCCGTCTCTCAATGAACCTCTGTGAAGTTCTTTAAGGTTCTTTGGAAAACCATTTCAGGTGACCACCTCATGAAGCTCATGGAGAGTGTAACCTTTATTTATATCAAGATGTAATTAAGGTTTATTATTCTGAGATTGAAACATGTTTGTGTTCATGTTTAGTTTCTTAGATAGGTTGTATGTGAGATATTTTGTCAATTCTGGGCTTCCGTGTTTTTATTTCAGGAAGTTATGTCATGTTAAGGAATGGAAATAAAGAAAACGGCAGTTACGACTGAGCCATACGGTTGTTTTACCGTTGGTGACAAAAGATGGAGATAAGCCATCTTAACGCGTTAAAACAGTGTCCTCTCTTTATTTCGTAACTGAAGATAAGTAGAAGAAATATGAACAACGAAGGTTTCGATCCTACATTAAGTAAAACAACCTCCTGCTCTGTTGACAAGTGGAGTCCAAGAGAAACGGAACATGTGCGTCTCAGCGTTTGTAAAGAGTTTGAGAACAAGGCTATTCTGGTCTGAATAAGATGGCATTTTTTTGTGAAAGCATGGATCGCTTTGTGTCATAGACCAAATTAACGGACACTTGTTGAGTAACTGGAGAAAAGTCATCCATCATGGCGGACAGCGTGCGTGTTTCAAGACCTAGAGGAAGAAGCTGCAGTTCTAAAGATGGCCACAAGAGGGCTTCAAAGTGCACTGAGGAGGGTCTGGAGGAACTGCTTTCCAGGAATATAAACGTAAGGCGATCAACGTTATCACAGCTGACGTCCAAGACGAATAGAATCAAAGAATTTATGAAATGTGATGAAAGTCCAGATGTTGTTGAAGAGCATTTAAATGAGTCCACCGAACTTTTGACTGAGTTTATGAATGCAAATTAAGAAGTTTTGTTGTTTTTGCCTGAAGATGAAAAGGATGGTGGTCAGATGTTTTGGTTCAACCCTAAGAAGAACGATATATGTAGCTTCATTACGGAGGTTGAGAATTGGATCACTGTAATGAGAAAGCAAAACGAAGATGCTGTGGCGCCAGTCGACAGCGTGTTTGTTACAGGAGCTCAACCAAAGAAGAAGTCTAGTTCACATGTGAGTCGATCTGCTGTCAGCAGCTGTTCATCAAGGTCATCCAGTTTTTCATCTGCATCATCTGTGAAACAAAGGGAGCAAGCAAAACGCGCTGCTCTTCTTGCCCGTGCTGCGTTTTTGAAACAAAGACAGGAACTAGACATTGAAGACTGTAAGTTGAAGGCTAAAAGAGAGCAACTGGAGATTGAAGCTGCCATTGCTGCTTCCACGGCTAAATTAAAGTGCTTGAGGATTGTGAATACGAAGATTCCACAAATCCAGCTGTTGTTTATCCTGAAGCAAGCCTACTGGAGAATCACCAAACAGACAGCTGTGAGCAAAGTGCAAATAATGAACCCAGGCTGAACATATGTGGCAATGTAGTGGGACATGGAATTATCTTGAGACAACCTGAGCACAGTGGTGATGTAGTCGACTTGTGTGAAGTCATGATGAAGCAAAGCACCATTACTGAAATGTTGGTTAAACAACATAAGCTGTCACATCTACCACCAAGAAACATTAAAGTTTTTAGTGGGGATCCACTTGAGTTCAAGTCCTTTATAAGAGCTTTCGATCACACAATTCAAGAGAAATCAGATAGTGATAGTGATCGACTATATTATCTTGAACAATTCACAAGAGGGGAGCCAAGAGATTTGATCAGAAATCGCCAGCATATGAATCCCCAGCAAAGCTATCACGAAGCAAGAAAATTGCTGATTTAATCACTATGGTAACGAGCTAAAAATTGCAACAGCTTATATGAACGAAGCGTTCAACTGGCCACACATTAAACAAGATAATGTCAAGTCTCTCCAAAGCTATTCTCTCTTTTTAACTGGTTGCAACAATGCAATGCAAGAGATTAGCCATCTCCAGGATATAGAGCATCCAACAAATCTCAGAACTTTTGTCTCCAAGATGCCTTATAAACTAAGAGATGTGTGGAGAGTCGCTGCTTATGACATTCAAGAGAAATTTAGAAGAAGAGCTAAACTTGCTGACCTTGTTAGTTTCATAGATAGGCAAGCCAAAATAGCTAATGATCCTGTGTTTGGAGATCTTAAGGAAGCCGAAGATAAAAGCAAGCTTAATGTGAGTACGAGGATGAGTAGAACATCCAGAGCAAGAGGAAGTAACTTCGCTACATATGTTGTACCTGCATCAACTGGTCATTCTTCAGAAAGACAAGAAGTTTCTGCTCATAATGTTGGTGGAGCATTTCAGAAGACATGTTTATTCTGTGAAAAAAAGCATACGCTAGCAGACTGCAATAAGATCAGAAGTCGGCCACACAAAGAGAAGCTGGACTAGCTGAAAGGAAAAGGACTATGTTTTGCTTGTTTGACACAAGGACATTTAAGTAAAGATGGCAAAAAACGAGCTTCGTGTGAGCTGTGCCTCAAAGGACATCCAACTATGCTCCATGTGTCGCAGGAAAATGAGAATAAGCAAGTAAGTAGTAGTCAAAGCATCAATAATGGCAACTCCACCAGTGAGTTATCACATGTGTCAGGAGGAACTTGTGGTGCTACTGGGGCCGGGAAAGACACTTGTGCCTGTTTGTGTTAAGTTCAAGAAAGGCAACAAGCTCATAGAGACTTATGCATTTATGGATAATGGAAGTTGCTGAGACAGCTTGGTGAAGAGGGACAGAAAACTCAGATTTTACTTCGTACAATGGGTCAATAGAAATTAGTACCAAGCTATCATGTCTCAGGACTAGAAGTGTGTGGGTTGAAGGAGAGTATTTATTCCTACCTTCCTGATGTTTATACCCACTCTGACATCCCAGTATCCAAAGACAGCATTCCATAGTAGGAAGACTTGGAAACATGGCAACATCTGCATGGAATCGAGCTACCTCACATAGATGCAGATGTTGGGATTTTGATAGGCAGTGATGTCTATCAAGCTATGGAGCCATGGGAAATCATTGACAGTGAAGATGGTGGTCCATATGCAGTGAGAACCATATTGGGATGGTTTGTTAATGGTCCTCTCTGAGAAAATGTCTGCACAAGTTCACCAGGCGATACAGTTGTGCTTCTGTAAATCGTATCTCGATTGTTACTGTTGAGGACTTGCTGATGCAGCAGTTCAATCAGAACCCAGAGAAGGGTAGCGAGGAAAAGCATGAAATGTCAAGACAAGATATTCAGTTCATGGAGTTTGTTAATAAAACAGTGGAAAAAGATTGATGGGCATTAATCTATTGGCCTCCCCCTAAGAAACACAGCCACTCAGCTTGGTAGCCCAAAGAACAGAAAACTTGAAAAAGAAACTTCTCAAGAATGATGATTTTCATAGAGTACACAAGTTTCATGTCTGATTTAGTGTGTAAAGGCTACGCAGTTAAGCTAGAAAATGAATGCCCTGCTTCTGAAAGGGTTTGGTACATACCCCATCATGGAGTGTACCATCCACAGAAGAAGAAACTCAGAGTAGTTTTTGACTGTGCAGTGTCATATCAAGGTGTATCACCGAACAGGGAATTGTTGCAAGGCCCAGATTTAGCAAGTTCCATTATCGGAGTCTTGACACGCTTCAGACATGATTACGTTGCCCTAATGTAAGATATAGAGGCTATATATCACCAAGTGAGAGTGCCGCCTGATGACAGTGATTTGCTGCGGTTCTTTTGATGGCCAGAAGGAGGCCTGACTAAACCTCTACAAGACTACAAAATGGTGGTGCATTGGGGCCACATCCTCCTCCAGCTGTGCCAATTTTGCCCTGAAGAAAGCAGCTAAAGATGCTGGAGACAAAGTGGCTCATGCAGTTATGAATAATTTTTATGTTGATGATTGCCTGCTGTCTGTGTCAGATGAAGGCCAAGCCTGCAAGATGGTTAGAGATTTAACAGCCATCTGTGAAAGTGGAGGATTCCATGTAACAAAATGGATGAGCAAGAGCAGATCTGTCCTCAGTTCAATTCCTGAAATGGAAATAGCGAAAGAAGTTAAAGAGTTGGATCTCCGCCATGATGTGTTACTTGATGAGAGAATTCTAGGAGTTAACTGGTGTGCTGAACTGGATGTGTTTAAGATCAGGATCAACACAAGACACACGTCTCAGACGAGACGTGGTTTCCTCTCGTTTGTCAGCGCCATATATGACCCTTTGGGTTTTCTCTCTCCTGTCATACTTCCAGCCAGAATCATTTTGCAAGAGTTATGTGGCAAGAGATGTTCCTTGGATCAGGACATTCCTCCTGAAATGGCACAAAGGATGCAAAAATGGATTTTGGTTTCACCATTGAAGCAAAGAACTATTCCAAGACTGGAGTTGACAGCAGCTGCTGTTGCCGTGAAAATGGAAAAGCTTATGAAAAAGGAGCTGCAGATGCTGCTGGAGGAGTCAGTGTTTTGGTCAGACAGTACCACTGTGCTGAAGTACATTTCCAGTTAGAGCATCAGGTTTAAGACGTTTATGGCAAACGGAGTATAGCTTATCAGAGACAACTCAGAGCCAAGTCAGTGGATGAATGTTCGCTCAGATTTGAATCCGGCTGATTACGCGTCAAGAGGAGTGAATGCAGATGCATTCCTAAAGTGTCACAACTGGATTGCTGGACCCGAGTTTCTGGCAAAGAACAAAGAAAACTGGCCGGTCATACCAGATGTGAAATAAACTTTTAAAGGCGATGTGGAAGTTAAAACTACAATCTGTATGATTGTTATAGAGGTGAATGAAGATCTTCACATCAAGTTCATCAGTCATTACTCAGCATGGTTTAGGTTGAAAAAAGCAGTTTCTTGGATGTTGAACTTTAAGCAGCTGCTCCATCACCTGAGTCAACATCGCAAGTTTCTGATGATGCAAACAAAGGATTTTTCGACTCCAGAGAAGAAAGCTAAAATAGTTGGAAAACAAATGCAGTTGTTCAGATCAAATGTCAAGGGATCATTACTAACTGCTGTTGATGTTGAGGAAGGAGAAACTGTGATCGTCAAGCTTTGTCAAAGTCAAGGTTTCAGGGATGAGCTTACAAGTCTTCAGAGAGGTGACAAGCTGAAAAGAAGCAGTCAAATTGTTAAACTGAATCCTTCAAGATGGGATTTTAAGAGTTGGAGGAAGATTGCACCTGTCCGCGCTGCCTGCAGATGCTAAACACCTAGAAATCATCATGTTTCCACATTGGTTGTCAGACACATACATTAAGAGACTGGACACAGTGGACGAAACTATACGTTGTCAAGACTGAGAGAAAGGTTTTGGATTCCACAAGCTGATTCAGTTATCAGAAAAACAGTCTAAATGTGTGGTGTGCAAAAGAATCTCAGCAAAACCTGGAGAGCAAAGAATGGCTAACTTGCCACCTAATCGGTTGACATCTGTTAGGTATTAATTAGTCACTCAGAGGAACGACACAGAGTCTCTATTTTTCTTGCGCAAGAGGTAGCCACACTTCAGTGCGAATCTACAAAGTGTTGGCACCCTCTCTCTTTATTTATATAGATGGTTCACACACACACCGTTCCACAAACATTTCAAGCATTTAGGGGATGCATATGTCTCTGTGTGTGTGGGGTCAGAAAGGTTAAGGTATGTGTTCTGCTTTTAGGCAAAGAGGGAGTGGGGAATGATACAGCCCCCAGATGTTACTGATGGTACCATGACTAACTCCTCTCCCGCATCCCCCTTTCTGTGGCATGTAGAAAGGAAGAGCACTTTGTACAAACCTGAGTGATAAACCATACAAAAGTTTTCAAACTCTAACTGTCCCCCCTTTTGTATCACGAATAAAGTCATGATTAGATTCATGTAAAAGAAATCACTCTGTGTGAGCGAAACAACCCATGGACGGAAAGCAGATTATATTTGAATAAATAACAGAATCTGACTGCACTGTTCAATATTTTGGATTAATTGTAATGCATGTACCTGACTTTTGTGAAGTGCCTTGAGACGAAATGTGTTGTGAATTGGCGCTATATAAATAAACTGAATTGAAATTGAATTGAATTGAATTGAATTGAATTGAATATTGTGGGAAAAATACTCACACGGCCCCTCCGTCCAGGCGACCACCAACCATGGTAGAGTACAATAATAATAAAACAATGTAATAAAAGTAAAGCTAAAATAAAAGTAAAAGAATTAAAACAAGGCTTGTTCATGTCATCATTGTATTTTTCCTCATTTCACTTAAATAGCAATTTCTTTCAATTTTCTGCTATAAGGTCATTTTATGAAGTACAATTATGAGTACACTCAGGCATTGAAGATATATTCATTTACAACATGTCATCATAGTCATCTGTTTTTGGGTCCAATATGGTGTCGTATCCTGTGGATCCTGCCTTAAACAGAGAAAGAGTCCTGCTACCAGAATTAGGCTCAGGCTTATCAGTCCTGCCCACATGTTACAAAAAGCCATGCTAAGTTGGGCACAGGTCAGTTGTTTTCTTCACTGGTTTGAGATGCTGAGCCCTATGGGTCACCAACCCCTTTGTAGCCGGTCTTCCCCTGTTACCCCGTCGGTTGGTTTGGCTCCTGTAACTGTAATATTGGCTTACAGTGGCTCTTGTGGATCCAGGATGGTCTCTCGCTCCAATCCTTTCTATGGAATGTCTTAATCAGGACCAGGTCTCCAGGCCTCAGGTTGTTCTGTGGAATAGGAGCAGAGATTATCGGCAGACTACTGGACAACTGTACTTCCTTTGTTTGCAACATTTTATTCATCCATTCAGCTAATGATGTTTCCTGCTGTGCTTTGCCTATGTCATCCATTTCTGATGGCAATGGAAAAGGTCTTCCGTACACTATTTCAAATGGAGTGAGACCAGTCTGATTTGGAGTTATTCTCATCCATAACTTGACCAGTGAAAGACATTCCGGCCACGGTCCACCCGTCTCTTCCACTGTTTTTCTTAATCTATTCTTTAATGTTCCATTTGTTCGTTCAACCAACCCAGCAGATTGTGGGTGGTAAGAACAATGTTTTTTTTAACTGAAACCCTAATGCTTTAGAGCACAGTTCTATTACATTATTTACAAAATGAGTCCCATTAACTGATCTTATGATTTGTGGGATACCATATGTGGGAACAAAAATGTGTCACTAAGCTCTTTGCCACTGTGAGTACATCACAGTGCTTTGCAGGGTATATTTCAACCCACTTTGAAAATGCATCTATGACCACTAAACAATATTTCTTCCCCCCTGACCATGATATCTCTATGAAATCCATGTGTATTGTGTGAAAGGAATGAGTTGCTGCTGGGAACTGGCCTCTTTTGGGTCTCATGTTTCCATGTGGATTATGCTTACAGCAGATAATACATGATCTACAAAAGTGTTTTGCATAGTCAGAAAAATGTATGGTGTGAAAATGTAGATTTACTAAGTGTATCATCAACATGGGAAAGTCCATGTGTCACATGGGCCACCGTTCTGTATAAATTCTTTGGTAATATTGGTTTATTTCCCAAATGATAAATGTCATCTTTTTTATGGCCCCTTTATTCAGCCAGGATTTAACTTCTGCAGCTGGTGCAGATTGTTGTGAATCTTTCAGCACATCTGTATCTATAAATAGGAGATCTGACATTTTCAGTGTGAGGGGAAGCTTTGAAGCTATTTTAGCAGAAATGTCAGAGAAAGTGTTCCCCTTTGTTTCCATCGTTTCATCAGATTGATGTGCTACACATTTATAAAGCACTATCTTTGCTGGTAGCTTGACAGCTAACAGCAATCGTTTTAACAGATTAAAATGTGTCGATTCTGTTCCAGATGATGTTTTGAACCCCTCTATTTTCCCATATTTTGGCAAAATGGTGAACAGAACTGAATACATATTGGCTGTCTGTATAAATGGTTAGCATTTTCCTTCATGTAATTCACAGGCTCTGATGACAGCATACAGCTCTGCTGTCTGTGCTGAACATGTATGGGGGCAGGGCCTGTGATTCTATAATTTTAGTTCAGGGTTTACTGCATAACCAACTCTATTTTTCCCATATTCATCTTTTGATGCTTTTGATCCGTCCACAAAGAAGATTAGTTTTTTGATTTTTGAGAGGGTTGAGAGATGTTTCCCTGGGTTTGTATCTTCCTCTACCTTTGTTTTGCAAGAATGTGGTTTTCCATCTTCTGCTGCGGGAAATTAACGTGCTAGGGTTCAGTGGCCCCACATCTTGAAAAAGTTATATTTGGTTGTGATAAAAAACAATGAGGTCAATGTTATATGGCTAGCCTGCGTCAAAAAAGGGAATGAGGTTTGTAGCAATACAAGTGACACTGAATGAGGAAAACTTTCAGTGTGAGTGGGTGGCACAGCAGAATTTCAGCTGTCTGCTTCACAGCTTCTGCCGCCGCTGTGCAAGCCTGTAAAACAAACTGGAAAATTGCTGCCACTGGGTCCAGTTCTTTAGAATAAAATGCTAAAGGTCTGTTTTTGGAGCAAATGGCTGGGTTAATACAGCTTTCATAAAACCCTTACATGCATCTACAACAAAGTGTGAAAGGCTGGCTTTAATCCCGGCAGAGCTAAGGGGGACTGTTGTTTGAAGCAGATTTTTTAGCTCTGTGAATGATGCTTCTCCCTCCTTAGTCCATGTGATTTTGTCTTTTTTGTCATGTCTTTGCCATAGATCATAGATTGCAAGGGTTGTACAATGGCTGCACAGTCTGGTAGCCAATCTTTGCAAAAGTTACACATTCCCAGAAAGGACATCATTTGTTGTTTAGTTCGTGGTTTTGGGGTTTCCTGTATGGCTGTTTTTCTGCTGCTTAGGACGGAGCGGCCATGTTGTGAAAGCATATGTCCCAAATAAATCACTTTCTCCTTACAAAATTGCAGCTTATCCCCAGAGGCTTTGTGTCCTGTCCGGTGGAGATGTTTTAAAACTGTTATGGTAGCTTCCTCACAGTGTTGTTGAGTGTCTGAAGCTATAAGAATATAATCTACATACAACAGGACTTGGCTATGTTCAGGCACCTCACAGGTGCTCATGGAATATCTTAATGCTTGCGTATATATGGTGGGGCTTTCGCTGAACCCCTTGTGGTAAAATCTAGTGTAAGTATATTTTTTTCTTTAACTGAAAACCAAAAAAAATGCTGTGACTCTTCTTGCAGTGGTACTGTAAAGAAAAGCATTGCTAAGATCTACCACTGTGAAATATTTTTATCTAGATTTAATGAATGCAGTAATGTATGTGGATTTGGGTGGGACAGCTGCTAGGGCAGGGTGCTTGTTGCTCTCTTTGCTTTCAGCTAGGCCCTGTATTTGTCACTTTGCCTCATCCAAATGTGTCTTTGGATGGACTTTGACTGTCCACCCTAAAGTGGTTTTCCAGATTCCCCTGTGTTAGGACGTTTTCCCAGTCAGAGCTTGTTTATGCCTCATATCTCCCTCTTTCAGCACACTGTATAAAGTTTTTCTGATTCTTTCCACTGCCCCCCCTCGGGTTTAGTTGATGATAGATGGGGGTGTTCTGCCTTTAAACTGTGGGGAGCTTTTTTCCCTGACAGTATGATTGAGGTGGAGGATTTCCCTGTTTTTGGGTCAACATACAGGTGCTGTATGGTAACAGTCTGATTATTTTCTCTGTGAAAAAACAAGTGTCATACTGATAATCGGGCCCTGGAGTACCTTTATATCTCATGGTTACATGGAGCTCAGTATCTGGCATGTACTGTGCCTCCTGGGAAGTTTGTTTTTCTCTGGTTCTCCCAGCAGTTCTCCGGTTTGGTGTGGGGCCTAGATCGAGGGGACCAGTAATAATGTGGCTGTGAGAATTCATTTAGGACTAGGGCCCCCTTGTCCACCACAGCTTTCATACCTTTTTTTTAATACTATAATTATATGCAACCTTTGCATAAGATCTCTTCCCAACAGGTTTCTGGGCATTTTTGACTTATCAGAACGGGGGCCTGACAAAGTAAGTTTGTCTCAGGCTCTGTTATTGTTACTGGTGCACTTAGATAATGTACCTCTGAGGCCCAGCTGCTGATCTAACATGCACTGGGGGTTTTGGAATATTTTTTCTCAGGTGGAGGTTCAGTTAGCACAGTTCTACATGCCCCTGTATCACACAAACAGCTATATCCTTTGCCATTTATCATTATGTTTTTTTATGGCAAATCTTGCGTCCTACTAAGTGCTATAAGTTCAGTGCTGCTTGTATGTCAACTTTTTTCCATTTCCCCTTTTTCTCTGCTAGTGGGGGAGGGGGGGGGGGGTGGCTGTAGTTGTCAATTCTGGGTAGAGTTGGGGTTATACACCCGCTTTTCATTACATTCTCTTGCAAATGTCCTGGCTCATTACAGATCCAGCAGTTTTTTCTCTTTTCGCAGGGTTTTTTAAGTTTGTCCTACATTCTCTAGCATAACGCCCTATTTGCCCCCCCTCAGGCACGTATTGCTCTGTGAGTGGGTGTATCTTGGCCTCCTCCTCCTCCTCTTCCTCGACCTCTGAATCCTCCCCCTTTCCCCCTTTTCCTGTTTGTCCCTGAACGATGCAATGCCCTTTAAGCCCTCTTGTATTGCAAATTTTTTTGTCTTCCTATTTTGTGGTCTTATGGGTGTGCTTTGGATACTCTAAAGCTTGGGTAACAGTTCCTGTATTTGATGAACCGTGTTGTCTATATACCGTCTAAGGTCTAGCTTAATTCCTTGCAAAAAAAATCTCTTCAACTGCTGCTGATAGGCTCCCCCTCTGCTTTATCATATGGTATAGCAGAGTTTGCTTAAAAAAAACGTCTCATCCTATCAAAAAATTTGTGGGTCTTTATTCTTTTGGGTTTGCATTGTGAGATTTTACCATAATCTGCTGTCCGTATATAAACTCCTCGAATTCTTTAAAGAGTAAGCGTAAGGGGCCCTTTTAAATCTGGTGAATCATGTGCTAATGTGTCACCCTTGTCATCGCATCCAGTGAAACCCCTCCTGCTACTCTGCACCAGCGATGACCAAACAGCTGAGTAAAAAAACTTGGAGCTGCCATTAAGATGGAAATTCCTCTGAGTTCTGTAAAAGTGCCAAAAACTCCTCTACACCTTCCTGTATCAGTGGGATACCCTTTTGAGCAGCAGTTTTTGTCTTTCCTGTGTCCATGGCCTATATACTAGAATAGTTTGGGGGTGTCGGTGATTAGCGTCACCTACGTTTGGATTCGCTACTTCAACCAGAGGAAATGTGTCTTCCTCTAAATTTTTCAGATGGATGAAATTTTTGTTTGGGGGCCCCTTAAGGCTTGCCCGGGTATATGCTGGGGTCTGTAGTAGTTTTTTTATCTTTACTCCTAGTTCGCACACCTGTGCCCCCCAGAAATTAGAAAAAACCAGGACTCACTAGAAGAGCTCTGTTCTTCTGTTTTAAAAGGATTGCTTAATTTTTTGTTTTCTATAGGAGTTTTAGGAACTGCTACAGCTCCTTCCATCTCTCCTCCAATTTGCTGTCCTGCAGCTGCCTGCACGGCAGGGGGCTGCGCTCCTCCCTGTCTGGGTGCGACCACTGTTTCCTCATGTGGGCGCACCAAGACCGCAGCTGTCAGCTTCTCCTTTCGCTTCTCCTTCTTATCTTCCCTCTGCTTTTCTCTCAGCCTACTTTGTTCCAGCCATTTGTCTGAGAGTTTAGACTCAACTTGTCTCTGTTCCTTTTTAGTTGGTTTCTTGGTTTTCATTATTTCTAATTTTAAATCTCCTTGTAATTTTAAGATATCCTTAGTATCTAATTTACCCAAGAAACCATGTTTTTTATTCCATCTATGACAGATCATTCCTGCTCCTTCTACATATTTCTCCATAAACTTTACATCCCCTTCTAAACTAATTTGTTTACTTTGTTGTTTCCCCCCTGATGTTTTAATTTTGTTTCACAATACTATTAATGTCCCAGATAGAAGTTCACTGGTATGAGATTAGGAGAGGACATTAACACGCCCTTCTACTGCGACTAATCAGCAGCGGTGTTCATTTTCTGGGATTAAAACCCGACCTTTATCCAAGAATCACCCAAAACATCTTTTCCCAATCTGGGCAAAAAAAAAACACAGGACCAGCAGAATCTTGCTATGATTCTTCAAAAAAAGCTTAGTCCTCTAAACAACACAACAGCACTCACACAGTTAGTATTTTGACATATTCATGTCCCTTCAGCAATATGTATGGTCGACCTAGCTTATTTTATGAGCTCTTACACTTAATTTTATTTATTCCCTTACGGCAGAACTACCTAGTCGTTTCTGATCCCCTTACGGCGGGATCCTACCTAATTTATCGCTATTCCCTTCCGGCAGAATAATACCTATCCAATTGCTGTCTCCTTACGGCGAGACACTACCAACGACTTATTATAACCTTTCTTTAATGTTAAACACGAAACGTCTCACCTCTGAGCCGACTTCTAGGTGACTCACTGGATCCCCAGAGTCACTCGGCGTCGAACGAAGTGATAAGCCACCGGCCAGATGCGAAGTTACACACCGGGTCTTTCAGCCACAAGGCCTACGTGTGACTGCGTGGCGGCGCTTCATCGGCGTCGGTGGTCCCCAGGGATGCTCAGGTCACTGTAAAGAAAAACAAAATCAGTTTAGTTCTTATAATTATCCGGCTCGAAGGACCAAGTTCATGTTAGGTATTAATTAGTCACTCAGAGGAACGACACAGAGTCTCTATTTTTCTTGCGCAAGAGATAGCCACACTTCAGTGCGAATCTACAAAGTGTTGGCACCCTCTCTCTTTATTTATATAGGCGGTTCACACACACACACCGTTCCACAAACATTTCAAGCATTTAGGGGATGCATATGTCTGTGTGTGTGTGGGGTCAGAAAGGTTAAGGTATGGGTTCTGCTTTTAGGCAAAGAGGGAGTGGGGACTGATACAGCCCCCAGATGTTGCTGATAGTAGCATAACTCACTCCTCTCCCGCATCCCCCTTTCTGTGGCATGTAGAAAGGAAGAGCACTTTGTACAGACATGAGTGATAAACCATACAAAAGTTTTCAAACCCTAACAACATCTGACAAGCCTCCGTTTACTAATGTAGGCGTAGACTATTTTGGACCATTTGATGTGAAGTGTGGACGGAGTACAGTCAAGTGTTATGGTGTGTTATTCACATGTCTTTCTATTAGAGCCATACAGTTGCTCATTCACCTGAGACAGACTCATGTATCAATGCATTTAGAAGATTTGTTGCACGAAGAGGCGAGGTGTCTGTCATGAGGTCGAACAATGGGACAAACTTGGTGGGAGCTGAGAGAGAGATGCAAGAAGCAATGAAAGATTGGAATCACTAAAAAATCTCAGATGTGCTTCTGCAGAAGAATATAACTTGGATTTTTAATCCACCAGCAGGGTCGCATTTTGGAGGCGTCTGGGAAAAAAACAAAAGAGTATTTGCCCCTTCTACAAGAGAGAGAGAAATGGATAGTGACGAGACAGAATCTGAAACCAGGGCAAGGAAATAGATGGCGCTGTCACAGAAGAGAAGAGATCTAGAACTGCAGGTCTGAAACTGCTGTCTTCGAGTCTGTAGACACATGCTTCTCACAAAATCAGCCACCAAAACAAAGCTTGTGTGATGGTATGAGGGAGCTCCCTGTTGCCTGCAGTCTCCGTCACCTAACGTACAAGATGCGTAATGGTGTGGTCTGGGGCAGGAGAAGAAGAGTTGCCACTGACGTCACTCTCCTGCGCCGCTTGGAATTGCAAAGTCAAATTGATTTATGGACAATTTATGGGCATTTTCCTCTCTTTAGTTGTGTCACAGAATGAGCAGTCTTGAAGAAGACAATGAAAACGCAGTTTGAAAGATCTATTAGCAATTTCATTTATGAGTCAAAGAATGCAGCTATGACTTTAAAATGAAACATTAACATTTCTGTTAATACATTTAAATTTTCAAAATTTCAAAATGAATTTTGGTCACTTTTTGCTGAGACAAGTTTTGAAAATGAAATGTTAAAAGTTATTTTATTTATCATTCATATTAATTTTTAAATTCAGCAGTCTTGGAGAAGAAAATGAAAGTGCAGTTTAAATTATTTATTTTTAATTTTATTTATGAGTCAAAAATGCAGCTTCATTTTGAAAATGAAAAATCACTCCATTAATCCTTTTTAATTTGACTATTGGGACACATTTGCTTCCATAAAGTATGCAGGTTAGAGAGGAGTCATTACATAGAACAACAGCGCCATCTTCAGGTAGTTATTAAAAGCAGCCCAATAAAAGATAATCTGTGTTCCTAAACTCACCACCTGCTTGGTTTCATTGTTAAATCAAGATGATGAAACCATCCAGCAGCTTGAGCTGAGCTGTCAATCAGCAGCAGCAGTCTTATCTGTGGGCAGCAGGGGCTGATGGGAGCTTTGAGGAGCCGTTAGAAACCACGTGGCCCTCGTCTGATCTCACAGCTCCTCCTTGTTTGGCCTCAGCTGCATCAGAGCTCCACTTCTCCCCAGGTTCACCAGAGGAAACACCACTGCACAAAATGCTTTTCCTCCCAGCTGCTGCTCTGTGCTGTCTGTGTTCAGGTGAGTGTTTCCAGCCAATCAGGAGCCAACACCTGGAACAAACACTGTCCCACTGACCTTCACCTGTCTGTCTGTGTCTCTACAGCGCTGGCTGCCATGGCAACACAGCTGAGTCAGGATGATTTAACTCTGACCAGGAGAGAAGGTCAGAGCGTCTCCTTCAGCTGTGGAGGAACTGATCAGTGTGATGATGGTTATGTATACTGGTACCAGAAGAAAGAAACAGAAACATTTAAATTGATCTTTGATATTAATAGAAGTAACTGTAACATCGACAAAAGTTATTCAAGTCATCCTCAGATCGATGATTTCTCCGCTGATCAGAACGGCTGTGCGTTGAAGATAAATCAAGTTAAGCTCAGTCATTCAGCCTTCTACTACTGCAGCTGCTGGAAGTCTGGTTCCACAGTGAGAAATGATCCCTGCAGCCTGAACAAAAACCTCCAGATGAACAGATGTCAAACAGTGTTTGTGACAGAAAGAGAGCAGTAAACCACAGCCCAGGTTCACTGATTTCACCTCCATCTCAGAGACACACTGAGCTCAGGAAGATTCTTCATTCTTTCACTTATTTTTCTTTTCAGATTCTATTTATTTTGGTCATGAAAGAAGGAGGAAATCCCCCTGACAACTTCTAAATAAGAGCTGCAGGAATAAAGTTCATCAGTTCTTCCTAATGTTAACGAGCTCTTCATGAAAACACTTCCAGCAGATCTTGATGTTTATCAGATTCCAGCAGATTATTTTACTTTATTCCATGTGAAGGTTTGAGTTAGTAAACGTATCAGATGTGTGATGTTCTTCCCTCCATGAGAAGTCAGTAGAAGGTTGAACAAGTCAGGATTTGCCATTTTGGGTTTTGTGTTTGTTTAGTACTGTTTCTGTTCCTTTTGGTTTAATAGTTTATGTTTATTTATTCCTTCTGTTATCCTGGTGTTTTAGTTTTGTCTACACTTCTGCCCCTTAGTTTTAAGGTAAGGTAAGTTTATTTATATAGCGCTTTTCAGTAACAAGACATTCAAAGCGCTGTAGATGAGGAAGAACAATTACAATATAATCACAAAGAAAATAAAAACAGAAGGTAGATAACATTAATAATCCGTTGGGTTTTACTGGTAAGAGCTGGTTCTAAACCAATCTTTCTAAAGAGGTAATTATATCATTAAGTCCTCTATGTAGGGGAAAGCATCTTGTGCTAAGAGAGAATAATCCTTGAGTTCGCTGGTATAATGCAGTTGTAGTCCAATAATAACAGTCATTTGCATCCATTGAAATTTAACTAAGCAATCACTGAGTTCTGACTAAGGAAGCTGAGTCACTGGTGTAAAAACAGCTTTTGTTCAAATTTTTAAGAAACTAGTAATATTTTCCTTTCACTGGTAAATCTAGAAATCTATGAAAAGGAGAAGAAATGAAGAAATGAAATCCACGTTTAGGTAAAAAATAAGGAGCACCAGCAACACACATAAGCAAAGATTTTGCAGGGGCATGGTGGACTCGTGAGGGTGCCAATATTTAAGTATGATCATGTGTGCAAAGAATTAGTCTGTCAACACTGACGAAGGTGCCATTGTCCTTGAAAAAGAGATGGAAGTTTTATCAAACGGCCACACAGTTCAGTTCACAGATGAGGGGGGCTGCTGGGGCAGAGCGTCGTATTTACAGAACATCCAGGAGAAATGTGTTGATGAGAAGCCTGTGAAGGTCATATCGGGGCGCCTAATTAGACAATAAATGTTTTGGTTCAGGCCGGCTGTGATTTTCCGCCTGCCTTCAAAGTCTTACTGGGATTCTCAGTTTCAAATCCAAATAGCCAAATTTCTGGTACTTTCAGTAGATCCTGAGCAAACAACTTCCTCCAAGATTAAATCATATAACCTTTGAGTCCGGGAAACACAGCCAGCCTGCGATCCTGTTCAAGGATCACGTCCAGCTTGAGATTCTGCTCTCTTAACATATCAGTCTGAGTGCTGAGAGCTCTAAAGATCCTTTCAAACATCCCAGGCAGCTTTGGAGTGCTTTGAACTAGCTACCGATGTTTTACGAATCTTTCGATATGCCAGGTAACCACTAACTCCAAAATGCAGAAATCCTGTTATAAGAAATCCAATTATCTACAAATCTTCCACATCCTCGACTGACGTTGTTGTCAGGAACACAATCTTCCACTGCTGCCAGGAATCCATTGTGTATCCGGAGAAGAACGTCCCATCTGGACAAGAGGGTTCCCCTTTATAATGAACAAATTAGGAGGATATGCGAATAGAGGGTCTAAGAAGACCATAGACAAAAAGCTCAAGCAGGGCAAAATTGGGGGAGGATCAAGGAGAGAGTGGAAAAGCGTCTGACCCCACCGAGAGCAGAAGGTGGGGTTTAGTAGTTCCTTCTTTCTTCATCCGTAGGTTGCTTTGGTTATTGTTTACTCATTTGTTTATTCCTTAGAATTGTTTCTCCATCGGGTTTATTATTATTAGTTCTCATTGTCTTTTCCTTATGGTTTTTTCCCTTCTTTGGTTTTATTTAGTTTTAGTTTCTCGTTTAGAATTCTTGTGCTTGTTTACTTTAGTTCTTTCCATGTTCTTAGATTTAGTCCTTCTAGAGTTACTATTGATGTTAGCTTATGTTCTGTTTTTCCCCCTGCTTTGCCAGTTAGTGTTTGCCTTCTTGGTATGCTTTTTCTTGCTCTGCTCTCGGTGGAAGACGCACGCATTTTCTCTCCCTCCCTCTTGCCTGCTTCTGCATCTGCTTTTGTCTGTGTTTTTCTCAGAGCCTCACTTTACATATCCTCAAAACTTGCAAATTATAGATTTGATCAGCTGGTCTCTCAACGCAATTGATCACATTTCTTCCACGGGAAGACAGGGTAAAGGAGAACCCTCTTGCCCAGCCGGTACATTCTTCTCTGGACACACAATGGATTCCTGGCAACAGTGGAAGATTGTGTGCTTGACTACAATGTCGGTTGAGGACACAGAAGACGTTTATATATTTGGATCTTTGATAACAGGATTTCTGCTTTTTGGAGCTGGCGGTTACCTGACTTATTGAGTGAGTAGCAAAACGTGGGCAGCTGTTCAAAGCATCCCAAAGCTGCCTGCGATGCTGGATGGAATCTGCAGAGCGATCAATGCTCAGACTGAATTGTTAAGAGAGCTAAGCCACAAGCTTTTGGACTCAGAGATGACAGGATTTAATCATGGAGAAGGTTGTTCGCTCCAGAACTGCGGGAAAGTCCCAGAAATTTGGATATTTGGATTCGCAATTGAGAGATAACAGTAAAAACTCTTAAAGTAGTTGGAAATCCACACAACTGCTTGAACCAGAACACTTATTGTTTTTCTAAATCTGGTGCCCCAACGAGGCCTTGGCAACTTCTGCTAACTGGCTATCGACAAAATCGGCTGATTGAGAAAACTTCCATCTCTCTCCTCAAGGACAATGGCGCTCTGTCTGTGTTGACAGTCTAATTCTTGCACACACACTCACAGTTATATATTCGCACCCCCAGGATTCCACCGCACTCTTGCAAAATCTTTTCTTCTTGTGTGTTGCTTAGCCCTGCACCTAATTGCGTGATTTCATTATTTTTCATTGATTTTTAGTTTTATCAGAAGGATTATCCAGTGAAAACCAAACATTTTTAGTAATAGAAAATTTGGACTATAGCTGCTCTTACACCAATGACCCAGCTCAATTAGACTACAATGGACTATTATTACTTAGTTCAACTTCAGCACTAGTAAAAGCAATATATTTTTAGCACCTGAAGATGTGGATTAAAGCTGTTTTGTACCAGTGACTCAGCTTCCCTAGTTAGAATTCAGTGGAATGATGAGGCTATCAATATTATCATCTTCTTTTAGCATAAGATGCTTTATTATTAAGAGTGGCTTGGAACCAATTTCTACCAGTAAACCCGGAAGGATTATTAATTATTATTACTTCCAAGGAATCTGTGTTTATTTTCTTTGTAACTTGTATTGTAATTTTCTTCCTCATGTTTCTTTGTGATTGTGTTCTAATTGTTAATTGTATGTACAGCGCTTTGAGTGTCTCGTTACTGAAAAGCGCTATAAAAATAAACTTACCTTACCTTACCTTACCTTCAGATCTGTTTCCCTGAGTTTGTTGTTTAGTTTAGTTTCTCCTCATGTTTCCGTATCTCAGTTTCCCCGTAGCCATAGTAACCTATTTCCCTCAGTTTCCTACACCTGGTCATCACACCTGTCAGTACTCACCCTGATGACCTGCCTCTCCTTCCCATTGTCTCACTACTCACTTCCCTCTGTATAAAAGCTCAATGGTTTCACTTGTTCCCCGTCGCTGTGTCCTGCTATGCTCCTGGTATGTTCCTGCTATGCTCCTGCTATGCTCTTGGTATGTTCCTGCTATGCTCCTGCTATGCTACTGCTATGCTCTTGGTATGCCAGGCAATGGTCTTGGCAATGTTCCCATGCCCAAATTAGGAGGTCTGCCAAACAGCACCTCAAAAGGACTGAGGTTTACTCGTGCTCTTTGCCTCATTCTTATATAATTGAGCACAATAGGCAGGGCCTTTGTCCAAGGTAAGCCAGTTTCTTCACAACACTTGGCTAATTTTAATTTCAAAGTCCCATTTTCACGCTCTATTGCGCCACCACTCTGTGGATGGTATGCACAGTGTGTTCGTAGGTCAAACCCCAGGAACTTACTCACCTCCTTCATTGCTGCATTCACAAAATGAGTCCCATTGTCACTAGAAATCTTTGAAGGAATGCCCCACCGGGGAATTATTTCTGTTAAAAGGGCTTTGGTGACTGTGTGGCTGTCTGCGTTTTTGCTTGGAAACGTTTCAATCCATTTGCTAGACATGTCAACAACAACCAACACATACTTTTTCCCTTCAGATGGAGTGAGTTCAATGAAGTCCATCATAAGATGTTCAAATGGCCTATCTGGCTGTGGATGTGCAGCTTGAGTCATCTGTGGTGTTTTGCCTGCATTGTATGCTGCACAGATCATACAAGATTGACAGAACTTATGAGAATAAATACAGAAACCTTTTGTGAACCACTGAGATGTTAAAGCAGCTATCATTCCCTCTTTGGAACAATGATCCAAACCATGTGTGAGCCTTGCATAATGTAGAAAGAAGTGTTTGGGAAGACATGGTTTATCGGTCGGGCCGATCCAAACACCATCAGTGCATTTCGCTCCTGCAGAAGCCCACAGGCGTCTCTCTCCCACAGAAGCAAAGCTTTTTAGCGTTTTCAGGTCATACGGAGGTGGAGGGGGAGGAGGGGTATCCTTGTGTGTGTGCAAAGTGGTGAAAAGAGGAGCAGAAGAAGCCGCTAGTTTCGCTGCTAAATCCGCTCTGCTGTTCCCCTGTGAAACAACATCTGTCGAAGATGTGTGTGCTGCGCATTTACACACAGAGATAGCTTTCGGTAAAAGAATTGCTTCGAGCAGTGTTAGGGTTTGAAAACTTTTGTATTGTTTATCACTCTTCCTTCCCAGGGAGAGGAGTGAGTTATGCTACTATCAGCAACATCCGGGGCTGCTTGTACCAGTCCCCACTCCCTCTCTGTTTAAAAGCAAAACACCTGCACCCTAACCCTTCTGACCCCACACACAGACACACATACACCCCCTAAATGCTTGGAATGTCTGTTGAACTGTGTATGTGAACCACATATATAAATAAAGAGAGATGGTGCCAACACTTTGTAGTTGCACTGCAGAGTGGGCTACCATCTTGCTGCAAGATTAACAAAGACTCATGTGTCGTTCCTTCTGAGCTTGACTATTTGATACTTAATACCTAACAAGCAGGTTAGAGACCTGAACATGGTTCGAAATGGGTTTTCCATCGCTTTTAAGAAACTTTCTGTGTTTCCACAATGCCCCAAAATCATGGATTATACCAAATCCGTTTCTCGAGTCTGTGTAAATGTTTACAGTTTGATTTTCAGCTAATTTGCAAGCTTCAGTCAGGGCCACAAGCTCAGCAGCCGGGGCAGAAAAGTGTTTTGGCAGTGAGCCTGAAACAAGAGTTTCATGGGAAGAACACACTGCAAAACCCACCTGATTCCTACCAGTATCAGGGTTTCAAGAAGCAGAACCATCAACAAATAAAATCATCTCTGGATTCTCCAGAGGTATCTCAGAAAGGTCAGGCCGGGGTGTGCAAACTTCCTCCAACACTGAAACACAGTTATGAGGCCCCCCATCTTCTGGCGTGGAGAGAAGTGTTGCTGGATTGACCACAGTACACCTTTTAACAGTTATATTTGGCATGTCCAGAAGAATTGGTGCGTATCTCAGCCAGCGAGCAGCAGAAAGCTGTGATGTTTTCTGTTCAAGCAGAATAAGAGCAACAGAGTGTGGAACCAAAACTGTGAGGTCTGCATATCCAACAATGTCTCTAGTAGCCAACACAGCTTTTTCTGCAGCTGCCAGAGCACGAAGGCAGCTAGGGAATCCCATAGCCACGGGGTCCAATTTTGCAGAAAAATAAGCAACAGGTCGCAGGTTATCTCCATGATATTGGAGGAGAACTGATGTCATGCACCCATGCTTTTCATCAACAGCCTGGAAAAAAAGGTTTGATAGGATTTGGTAATCCTAAAGTAGGAGCCTTCTGCAAAGCCAGCTTAAGTTGTATGAAATCTGCTTCTGCTTCAGGTGTCCAAACAATGTTGTCCTGAGATTGAAGACCTTTACCATGCATGAGAGCACCCCACGGGCTTCCATACAGGAATAATTAGGAATAAATTCCTGCAATATGAAGTCATACCCAAAAATGACATCACCGTTTTTTTGTAACAGATTTTGGAATGTTTTGCACTGCATTCACACGCTTTGAGGAAAGAGTTTTTACCTTCAGCAGAAATAACATGACCTAAAAAGGTTACTTATAGCTGGACAAGCTGAAGTTTAGAAAGAGAGGCCTTGTGGCCCTCTGAATGCAAATGTTTCAACAGTGTGACAGTGTCCTTCTCACATTGCTCCTTAGTAGGACAACAAAGCAGAAGATCATCAACATACTGCAATAAAGCAGAGCCTGAGGTCAACTCCAATGACTCAAGACTAGCTTTCAATGCAGCATTATATATAGTCGGACTTTCACAATAACCTTGACACAGACGAGTAAAAGTGTAAGGTTTTCCTTCAAACTCAAAAGCAAACCAAAATTGGCTCTGCTTATCAACACGTACACTAAAAAACGAATTTGATCAACGACAGAAAAAAACTTTGCATCTGGAGGAACTTGTGACAAAATAGTGTGCAGGTTTGGAACTGTAGGAGCTCTGGCTTGTACTGAAGCATTTACAGCTTGTAAATCTTGCACAAACCTCCATTCAACAGGTTCTCCTTTACTCCTGATCTTTTTAACAGGAAAAAGAGGAGTTCTTCCAGGAGAACTTTCACAAGGAACAATAATTTCTTCTTTCAAAAACAGGTTTGATTCCTGCAATGGCTTCTGGTTTGAGTGGGTATTGTTTCACACACGGTCTGTAGTTTGACTTTAGAGTCACAACAGCAGGTTCACAACCTTTAATGAGTCCCACATCATATTTACTTTTTGCCCACAGACCAGGAGGCACCTGGACCAACAATGTATGTAAAGTGGCGTCAATTTCAACAAATGAGCCATTTTGGGAAAACAGATCATTTTCTGGGATCAACTGAACAGTTCTTTGGCAGTGCAGTGTGCTAAGAAAAGGTCTTTTAAATGCAGAAAGTCTCTTAGAAAACATAAGATTAGAATTTGTTGGTACCACAGTCCAATCAGATACTTTTTCACACTGCAACATAAAATAGTTCACTTCTGTCCACTTTTGTGTTACAGATTTTGCCAAAGCGATGTGTGGGACAGTGTCTCTTGTTTTGAATAACTGCAGCTGGTGTGAGTTCAGACAACCAGCGAGCGCGGCTGTATTAGCATTCCAATACAGCATCGACGTGGTTAGTTTTTCACAAGAAATGCGAAACCAAGCTTTCTCATATTCTTTGTCAGAACCCAACGACATATGAGCAATACAGTTTAAATCAACAGCTTGCATAAAATCACAGGAGGGATTAACAACTGATCTACTCTCCTCCAACAGCTGTTGTGAACACAATGAATTTTACACTTTCCACTGATAAGCATAACTTAATGCTTGTGGACTGAACTGTACTGCAGTAAACACTGTGTCAGCCTGAGTAGAGACCCTTACCCCCTCTGGGGTGGACATTAGAATGATCCTCAGCTTGCACATCAAATCTCTACCCATCAAATTTACAGGACACAATGATGATAAGAGGAAACAATGTTTGAAAGTAAACCCATCAGGTGTTACACAAGCCATGGGCTTTGTAACATGTTCCCTTGTCGTCTGCCCTGATGCTGACATAGAAAAAACATGATTTCCGCTGAGTTTTGGGGGTGTTGAAAATTCCTCTGCCTTAACAACAGAAGAAGTTGCTCCTGAGTCTACCATAAATGATATTTTCTTTCCTGAGACTATAAGATCAAACATTGGGAAAGCTTTATATGCCTCTGAGGTAAAATGAGCATAAGTTGATATATATTTTCTCTCAAACTTCTTTTCCAAAACAGCAATAGCATGTTGCACTTTAGTCAAGTCATCACAGTCATTGCAAAGCAGCTTTTCATTGCTTGAAACAGGAAGAGAAGGAAAAGTGGATTGAGCATCTGTATGTATCTGTGTGTGTGTGTGTGTGTGTGTGTGTCTAACTGAGAAATAGGACAGGTACAAAAAGAGTGTGGAGCAGCTGGGTGTGTTAAAGAGGTGTGGTGTGGTACCGCTTTGACAAGACGGCTGACACTGTGGTGGGTTGCGCTCGTCCTCCTCTGCCTCGGTTAGTCAATCAGCCTGGTAAGATGCGGCCTCAGCTGGGTAGGGGCATTGCTCCCTCCAATGTCCCTTTCTGCCACACTTGAAACAGGTGTCGGGATCATAAAAACGTCTTCCCGGACCTCTCCGGGGGCCTCGCTTTCGTCGATATCCTCCCTCTCTATTCCTTCCGACATTTTGGTACATCGTAATCGTGGCTAGATGCAGTTCTTTGTCAGATGCTTCTTTTTTAATCTGCTGCCGTTCTTCAAACATGAGTTGAGCATGTTGGCATGTCTGCGAACATCGCAAGGGCGAGGATGATCAGCCCAGCCCACATATGTCCCTTAAGATGTTGTGGTAAAAGTGGAAGCATTCATTTTATGACCGCATCACAAACAAGGGTCTCCCAGACCCCTGCTTCTGTACCCACTTCTGTGGGTGTTTTCTATTCCACTGTACTTGGTCACTGCTTCGATCACTCTGCTGATGAAATCGTTAGTGTCTTCATCACCTTTCTGCTTGCAGCCATAGATGTTAGTCATAATGATCTTTCGGGGAAACTCTTTCTTTATGGCAACCGTCAGGACATCAACGGCATTCCTGTACTCCACATTTGAATCATTATCCAAATCCTCATGTTTCAGACGTAGGTTTGGAACAGGGAGCTTGTTATGGATGTTTGCAATGTCAGACGCAGTTATTTTACGTGTCAGGATTCTGTGTATTTCAGCACCAGTAGGACGATATTCCTTGCAAAAATCTGAGAAATTGGTGGAAAAAACTTCACCTGACTGAGATAGGTCAGGGAGAAGTTTTGCGCACTCCTCGATGTCATGAGAAGTGCAGGACCAGAAAACCAGGTTAGGTCCATTTGGACCCATTACTTCCACCATAGGTGCAGTGAGAGTGTGTCCCTGAGCCTTCTGTCTGGTATGAGAAGACGGAGGGCTGGAGCTCGGACCTGGCAGTGAATCAGGAGGATCTGAGGAGCTGTGCAGCCATGGTGTTAGAGCTGTCTTCCACCTTCAGTGACTGCTGTTGCTGCGAGGCTGCAGATGTGACTGATTCTGCAGCTGGAGGTCTGAAGGTCGTTGCTGCAGAGGAGGAGCCGTCAGGCTGCTGTTCGTTTCTGATGGGTCGGTAAACATATGAGTCCAGATCGTGGTCCACCACAGCCGCCAGAGTCGTCAAAGCTCGTAGATCAGGGTATAGAGAGTGAGAAACAAGAGAAGAATTAACAGAAGTGTCAGACTTTGCAACTGGATTATAAGGGGTGGGGTTATTTTGTGTATTTTTGCATCAGTATTAAGACCAAAGTTGGTAAGAACAGGTACAGAGATGGAGCTTTTTATTTTGTCGTCCACCATGTCTTTACTGTCATCCTGATTCCTGGCATCAATTTAGAGTTTTTTCTTTTAGCGTCGCTCAGCTTCATCTTTCCACATTTTAAGCATGCTTTATATTTTTTCATATTCTGGTAATCTTTTTGATCTATTTTTCTTTTGCCCCTGTAATTTTTTCCTCCTTTTCTTTATAGCTTCTTCAACCCTCTGTAAAACTGTAAGATTGTATGAACCTCCTGCAGAAAGTTAAATTCTTTACCCATTTGTTTTATGCACTCAGTGCTTTTGTGGACCATATTTTTTTTTACCATAAAATCAACGTTTCTCCCTGGGAGGAGGTGATTCCCTTAGAACTGAACCGCTGTCTCATACCTGACAGCCTTGCCACACCCCTTTACTTACTGTAATTGGGGAATATTCCTTTAAAACCTTGCAGACGTCTCCACAAGAGTTTAGAGCTTTCTGGCTCCCTAATCGCCTTCCCCCTAACTTACTGGTTAGGGGAGCCTCACTCAACCGTACAGGGAGGGGTCTCTACTGGTGAATTACTGTTCACCCGCGGGCAGCGTGGCATCAACCGCGCCAGCGAGGTCGGTACACCTCGCTCCTGGTCCAAGGCGGGAAAAATCCCAGATCCCATTTGTCCCCAGTAGAAAACTGTTAGGTTTAACATTTTAGTTAAAATTTAAGAAGTCCTTATTATTATTAAGCCTTTTATGATTTTCTCTATTTTTGCAATTTAATTTATAGGCCTTTGGTTATAATTTGTTTTGTTTTCTTAATATAATCTAATGATAATAATTAATTGTGCTGATTCAAGATCTCACCATCTCTGGGAAAAAATCAGGTTCTTTCTGGATTCCAGTGCTGAGTCTCCCAGGAACCTCGACGCAGAAGTCCTCCTTCCCTGTAACACTAAGCGGGGTAAAGGCAAGGAATCTCTTCCAAGGCTGGCGCCTGGCACTTCTTCATCGATGTCCCCAGAGTAAATCAGTCAAGGAATCCTGTTCGTGACGGCAATTGTTGTAGAAAAATTTGCATCCAGAGACTGATGATTGTCACTCAGAATCAGCTTTATTAGAATCTTGCAAGAGATTAGGATTTTACAGCATTGGAGATGTGCTCAGTAGTGCTGCCAAATCATTCTGACCAGACAAAGTAAAAGTTCTCCTAAAAGCTACAACAGTTTTCAAGGTGACTCTCATGAGACCTGTTGTCCCAGACATAACCTTAACAGTGTGGCAGACATATTATCTCACACAGCTGCAAGCAGAAGGCTGAGAAACCATTACTCTAAGACTAAACAGAGAAGAATAGAATAACACAGAGGGGTTCTAATACTTTTGTCAGTTCCTGTAGAGTATCAAGGAGCAAATGAAGCAAGGCACTAAAATTTCCATAACAACTGTCAACTCTGTTCATCAAGCCTTCCAAATAAAATGGATCTTAATTATAACATATGGCTCCCGAGTATCTCCCTGCTACCTGGTCCGACTCCTCAAACACAATTACTGACAGAACGCAGCGACCAAGAAGACCAGGCAGAGGAGATCACCCTGTAGGAGTACCTCCAGCATTCCACGGAGCGAAACACCTCTAACCCGGATCAACCCAGCACATCAACTTTCATTTAGGAGATGTCCTCCAAACAAGTCAAAATGGCCACATATGATAAATTATTCCCCTCAATTTGATCTGCTAAGGTAACCAGAGCTGAATGAAGTTAAATAAACTCCACCATCCTTCCTTAACCTTGAGGTGGAGCAGTAGCTGCTCAGGGAGCAGGTACCCTGGACACTAATCTCCTTGTAAGGCTTAGCCAGTGAGGATGCGGGTCCAGCCCGTTGAGGCTGATGTTGATGAAGATTTATTCCACCCAGTGTTGCATTTATTTTTCACCAAGATCTTGCATTGATGATGGTAGAGTCTGACCGCTCAGCAAAGCCTTCTCCAGCACATCCCAAAGATTCTCAAGGGGGTTAAGGTCTGGACTCTGTGGTGGTCAATCCATGTGAGAGAATGATGTCTCATGCTCCCTGAACCACTCTTTCACAATTGAAGCCCGATGAATCCTGGCATTGTCATCTTGGTATATGCCCGTACCATCAGGTAAGAAAAAAATCCATTGATGGAATAACCTGGTCATTCAGTATATTCAGGTAGTCAGCTGACCTCATTCTTTGAACACATACTGACCACCTGCAGCAACCCCAGATCATAGCACTGCCCCCACAGCCTTGTACATGAGGCACTAGGCATGATGGGTGCATCACTTCACCTGCCTCTCTTCTTACACCTGATGCGTCCATCACTCTGGAACAGGGTAAATCTGGACTCATCAGACTATATGACCTCTCCACGACCACGGGATGTGTCTTTAGACATGGTTGTTTAAGAAATGAGAAGCAACTCATTGCACCAGTTGGGGTTGAATAACTTGTTGCCAGCTGAAACACAATAGCCCATGCTGTAATGATCCAGTGGGAGGCTCGTACCTGTTTGCTTAGTTAAATCCAGGTGGGGGACTTGTTTTTGGCCAGGACAGTGTATTTTATAATGTTTCATTTATTTATTTAATTTTGAACACTTTGGCGTTCCATACTCAACCAGAGACATTTATGTTTTAAAGTCAATGTCAAGTTTTACAGCTAAAACTGAGTAAATGTTCATGGCTGCTTTGCTTATTGCTCAGATGTTTGTGGTTGATATCTGAGCAGATCTCCAGAAGCTTGAAGTGCCTGATCTGACCAGCTATCTTCTACTTGGACCTCTGGTTCTGAAACCTTTTAGACTGACTCCCCCTTTAGAGGAACAATTCAGTATTTATTTAGAGTTCCTGGATTTCTCTGTTTTTATGTTGTCTTAAGAGGAAAACAAACTACTTTTTATAACGTCCGTCTCATCATGTGTTGTCAACATAAAAAAGAATAAATACTGAACTTAAATAGAGCTTTTCCAGTCATACCAACCACTCAAAGAGCTCTACACTAGAGCCACATTCATCCATTCATTCACCAATACGCAGATCGGAAGGCAACTTAAAGTTAAGTGCCTTGCCCAGGGGCACATCGACATGTGGCAGGAGGAGGCTGGAATCTAACCCACAACTCTCAGGTTGCAGGAGGACTGATCTACCTACTGAGCCGCAGTCGCCTCTACTCACAATAAAGATGCAATAAAGTAGAAAGTGTAGTTATATAAAACATTAAAAATAAAAGATTTCTTCAGTGATTAACAATTAAAAAATGGAAATAAAACTAAATGTGTCATTTTTTAAGATTCATGAAGAAATAAAGTTAATTTGTGCAAAAGAATCCGATGATTTTTTCTGTATTCTGTATTAAATCATTTTTTTAACTGTTAGTTTAAAACAGGCCAGGCTGGAAAATAAGACGTTGAGCCTCAGTGAGATTATCTGTGTTCAAAAGGTTTAAATCTGAAAAATAAGGAAGAAACAAGAGAAAAGCCTTCAAATTAAACCCAGTTTGGACTTTCTCGACACAGTGACAACAATCTTAAAATAAATAGATGGTAACCGTTTTATTTCAGTCAAGCAAAAAAGAAATAAAACTCATAATGTTTTTGTAATATATAAAGTGCAACGGGACGCCGTGTCTGGTCAGAACAAACACTTTTATTTAGTTATTCTCTGGTCTCTTATAACAGCACCACAGGAATGTCACAGTGCCACCAACTGGCAACACCAAGCAACTACATTTTCATCCTAATACGTCATATCTCTCTTCCTGAAGTTTTTTTTCTATATTAAATTAGTCCATAACAATCCTTTAATTTACTTAATTTAAGTTACAATGAATGTATGAATGTATAAATGTGATGTACAGACAATAGAGTAAGAGACTTGAGATACCTGTAAAGTGATTTGTTTGGACACCCTGAGCAGAGCTACCTTAATGACACCCTGAGCAGAGCTACCTTAATGAAAGTGACTGAGTAGCTGATGACGGCTGGTTTAAAACCCAATAACTCACTGAAATCCCCCATCTCTTGTCTCACAAACTGTCTGCCATCATCAGAGAAAATCTTTTCTGGCACACCATGCCGTGCAAATACAGACTTCAGTCCAGTGATGACGTTTTTGTTGTGGTTGTATTCAGTTCAATGATCTCAGGAAACTTTGAAAAATAATCCACACGCAGTAGAAGAGAAATACCAATCTTTCCTCATGCTCTTTCAGGCGCTGGATGTGACATGAGTGGCTCTCTTGGATGATTGTTCTTGTGTGTGTTACATTCAGCACACTGAGCCACAACTTCTTCAGTCTGGTTCCCCATGCCCGGCCAGAACAGTACATCTCTGGCTCGCTCCATACATTTAATCTCACCCATGTGTGACTCGTGGCTTTTCATGAGCAATTGACTTCTTAACTATTGAGCTTTGAACATTATAGATTATTTTGTAATTTGTGTCTTGTTCATTTAATTTTAAATGGTCTGGCCCTCCTCCGCTATCTGACTTTGTTTATACTCGCCCTTTAGAGTTGATTTGATCTATGAGAATATCATCAGTGACAGATTGTACCGTACCATTTCACCGGACTGCTACCAGGCAGTCTGCTTTTTCTGTGAAGGCTACTAAGCAGAGGAACACTGCCTGAAGACGTGAGAAGCTGAAGCTCTCTGAGTTTTATTTTAAATCCAATCTAAAAAATCTGTTAACAACTGCTTAGATATGTAACCAACGACTGCATGTGTGTGTGTGTGTTTTTTTTGTGTGTGTGAGTTGAAAGTAAGCTGTTGTGCTCAACCTTGTTTTGTTCTGTTATTGTATTTCTATATCTATGTTGTAAACTGTCCAGGGACTGCAGATGCGTATTAGCTTAGTCTATAATCTGGTTCAGTGCATCAAATTGTGACATTTATATTTGAGTTGTACACTGTCCCTTTTAAATAAAGCTTGTTTATTGATTATAACAGGATCAGTGGCCATAAATCCACATTTTGTTGACTTGTCTCTTTCTCTTCCAGCTCTCTCTGAGACCTTCAGCATCTTGGACGCTGTTATCTGTGTCAGGTGTGGACATCTACTGCAGCTGGACTTCATCCATCAGGCTGAATATTGCATCATGTCAGAGTGAACCCATGACACTTTCAACATATTAACCAACAGTTAGTGAGGACCAATCAGCTCAGTGTGATATTAATATTTCTCCTTCTAATAATGAGATTATTTCTCATTATTGGTGCTGATTAACATTAAATATGAAGTTATATTTGTGTTTTCAGATAAAATTACATTTTTTATCAGTTAATCAGAGTGATGCTAGTAAAACTTCAGGGCTTCTGTCTGGGTCTAGAAGTGAATAGTCATGGTTGATAACATTTTGCAGTTACAGTTAGACCCAAACTTGTCCTGGGTTTGTTTTGGAGGTTAAAAAACTGTTAAGAAAATGATCCTGATGAGTTTTGAACTATTTACTAGATTTAAACATGAAAACCATCCAGCAGCTTGAGCTGAGCTGTCAATCAGCAGCAGCAGTCTTATCTGTGGGCAGCAGGGGCTGATGGGAGCTTTGAGGAGCCGGTTGAAAACCACGTGGCCCTCGTCTGATCTCACAGCTCGTCCTTGTTTGGCCTCAGCTGCATCAGAGCTCCACTTCTCCCCAGGTTCACCAGAGGAAACACCACTGCACAAAATGCTTTTCCTCCCAGCTGCTGCTCTGTGCTGTCTGTGTTCAGGTGAGTGTTTCCAGCCAATCAGGAGCCAACACCTGGAACAAAAACTGTCCCACTGACCTTCACCTGTCTGTCTGTGTCTCTACAGCGCTGGCTGCCATGGCAACACAGCTGAGTCAGGATTTAACTATGACCATGAGTGCGGGTCAGAGCGTCTCCTTCAGCTGTGGAGGAACTGGACAGTGTGGTAGTTATCTTGTAACCTGGTACCAGAAGAAAGAAACAGAAACATTCCGACCAATTCTTTATATCACCAGTGGTGATAGCACATCTAAACCTTTCAGTCATCCTCAGCAAAATGATTTCACAGCTGAGAGAAATCAGAACGACTGTAAGCTGAAGATAAGTAAAGTTAAACCCAGTCATTCAGCCTCCTACTACTGCGGCTGCTGGAAGTCTGGTTCCACAGTGAGAAATGATCCCTGCAGCCTGAACAAAAACCTCCAGATGAACAGATGTCAAACAGTGTTTGTGACAGAAAGAGAGCAGTAAACCACAGCCCAGGTTCACTGATTTCACCTCCATCTCAGGGACACACTGAGCTCAGGAAGATTCTTCATTCTTTCATTATTATTCACAGACTTAATAAATTTATGGTTTTGTTGCTGGTTTCATGTTAAAGAAATCACAAAGTCTTTGAATCATAAATCTAATTATTTAAAATTATTAAAATTATTGTCTTCACTATTGACAAACCAAGCTAACATGCTAACACGTGCAGCTTTAACCATGTTTTCATGCTGACATTTAATAAAAAACAGTGAAACTAGCTGGGGATGATGGGATTGTTGAGGACATCAAACTAAGTCTAGTTGAAGGACTCAGGCAGAGCTCCAAACAACTGATGTTCCTCAAGTTTTCTGTAACTTTACCACAAGGTCGGCCCTTTGTTATCCTTCAGGGAGTTGTCCACCATTGGTTCTGGTAGGTCTGAAATGAAGGCATAATTTAAAAGTTTAAAAAGAATAAAATTATTTCAATGGTTCAAAGATTTCCTCTCTTTAATATGGTTGCTTAACTCTTTCCAACTGTTCTCAACAGTTCCACCAACATCTACACAGAATTGCCTGGTTCTGTCAACCTGGGAGAGATACCTGGGGTTGCCACCTAGTAGGGAGGACAAGTCTGCTTTGACTAGTCCTAAAGTCCAACAAGGACATTTGCAAAGAATCTTGAGGAAAGCATTTATTGTAGGATCTAGATAAGATGGGCCTCGCTACTTTTACTTCAAATCAATTCAGTTTATTTATACAGGACTAATTCATTCAATGCTCTTATTGTAAAAGGATACAGGAAGTCACATCTCAGTTGATCTGTCCAATGAAACTTAAAGTAGACACTTATAACAATTATGGCAGTTCTGGGGTCTCATGTGCGAAAGAGTGCGCAGCTTTCATACTAAAAGTTTGCGGTTGGGAGAATTTCTGAAACTTGGGACGCAAAAAAAATTCAGATGTACGAAACTGTGCGTAGACATGTCACCACACACACCTTCATTCATCCCAAGTTTGAATAAAGTGCAGCTGAACGTGGCGCTTTAACGGCCCAGTCCCACCCATAAGTACATACGCAAAGTAGTTTAACTCAGTTCAATTCAGTTTAATTTATATAGCACCAATTCACAAGACGTCGTCTCAAGGCACTTTACAAAGTCAATTCAGTGAATTTTTACCGATTTCAAGTCAGGTTCATACATTCCAATTAATCCTAACTATCCAACAGTGCAGTCAGGTTCAGTTTATCATTCAAATTGGTTAAAAGGTTTTTCTATCTAAGGAAACCCAGCAGATTGCATTCCAGTCAGTGACTTGTAGCATTCACTCCTCCTGGATGAGCATGTAGAGACAGTGGACAGTCACTGGCGTTGACTTTGCCGTGTTGGGACCAGTAAGAACTTATCTGGAACTTTCACAATAAATCGCATTAACCTACTTCCAGCACAGCCAGGACCAAGAAGGGAATAACAGGGGACTTCCCATGATGTCACTGTTTGAATAAAACCCCCGCTTTGCAACAAACTGACCTCTTCCACGCAGGTCCCCAGAGGAACTGGATGGAGGGACACAGCACGCTAATGTCTCTTTGCAGGTAAACAGACATAACTCTTTAAACTGGATCCAAGAGTGTCATACGATCACCGATCATATGCACTAAGTTGAGTAGGAATGAATTGCTGTCTGTGCATCCAGTATTCATTCATGAAGGGGGAAAATAAGGTACAAGCGTTGCTTGACTTTCTCTCTGAGGTCTACAGAAGCTAACTGTGTTCCAGAGAGTTCCCAGCAGAGACCCTGTCTCTACGACGCCGAGTGGAGCAGTTTTTCCCGGTTTTACCGTGGTTACAGCAGTGACGTACAGTTCAACTGGCCTGACCAAAAGAGCCGCCCCCCCACCCCACTGCTACGGAGGTTAGCTGCAAGTTAACCCTTTGTTCACTGTGGATGTTTCCTTCAACTTCGTCGCCCGGACAACTTTTCCTCAGCACGGTTCACGTAAGAGGTTGTGTTTGGGCAGAGAGAAGTAGTTTAGAGTGAAATAATCTAAATAGTTTTCGTTTTATGAAGTTTGGTTTTGTGTGTATTGAAAACTCAGCCATCTTAGTGCTAGCAGATTATCTGTTCACTACATGTGCTCAGTTTATATGTTTGTGTTTTTAAAGTTAACACAAACTTTATTTAAAGGGTGATTTTAAACACAGAAGATCGGCCATAACGCACTGTCCACGCCTATGCATTTTAACCCTTTTATTAATAGTATTTTGAAGGTCTGTTTGATTCTGATGATAAGCTATAAGTTTCTTTTGTTAGCTTTAACTGCTAACAGCTAAGAACACGTGCTTTCCTGCTAAACATCATTTACCCAAAAAAGGTTGTTAGTTTTCAAGCTAGGAAATAATATTTCCCTAAATATTCATTTTCTACCGCTTATTCCATAGTGGGTCGCGGGGAAGCTGGTGCCTATCTCCAGCAGTCTATGGGCGAGAGGCGGGGTCCCTAAATATTATTTTACTAAACTTGATAACTAATTAAACACCATTAAGACCCATTTATCCAGAAAGATATGGTTCTTATTCAAAATAATATTTCTTTAAATGTTATTTTAATAAACAAAGGCAGCTAATGAGACACCGCTGAGAATTAGTCATCCAGAAGGTTGGTTTTATTCAGCAAATCATTCTTTAAAAAATTACTTTATTAAAATAATATTTTATATGATCTTGCATTGTGAATGGTTGTCTAAAGATTTGCTGATTATTGCCTAAGTTGGTTCCAAGACTAACTTAACTTCATTTCCAGATTCTTCAAGATAATCCTTGGTTCTCAAACATAAACATTGCATGCTAATGTTGCATCACTCTTTTGGTCATGATTTTCAACCATCTTTAATCAACTTGTTTATATTGTACATAGCCCATTAGTCTTCCTAATTCTTTCATTCTGCTTGGTAGTTTAGTTGGATTGTTTTAGCATAGTAAAGAGTTTGTTGATTGAAATATGTTTGACTTTGAGTTGACTTATTTTTGTTAATAAATTCTTGTATTTTAAGAAATTGTGTGAATTCATTCCATGTGTGTGCAGAGTTTTGCTGTTCAATAATGTCAGAGCTTGGCTCACACCTTTCAACTTTGTCCTAATACCATCGCCTTACTGGGCTGGTATTCACAGGACAACCCTTAACAGACCGAAATATTATTTAATAAAATATTAAAGTATTAACATTAAATATTAAATGATATATTCATATTCATAATCGCAACAGCAGCAATCCCTCATACTGAGCATGCATGTAGAGACAGTGGAGAGGAAAACTCCCTTTTAACAGGAAGAAACCTCCGGCAGAACCAGAACCAGGCTCAGTGTGAGCTGCCATCTGTCAGGAGAGCCTGGGAGACCGACTTTTAGGCAAACTGCTTTCTGCTGCAGCCAAATTACTTTTGACTTGAAATTGATTTTGACTCCATCGTTCTGCAGCCCAGCTCCTACATTTGCAGGTGTAGTTGATGCTCCCTGGTTTTCAGAAATATGGATTCTTGGTTCATGTAAAAATGTCTTCAGGACGAGCTGCTAACGCAAAAACATGCAAAGCAGCAGAGGATTTGAGTACTAAGAAATTATCATCAACATGTATCGTTATTTAAAATTAGGTTTTCCACATTTACAGGACTTCAGTTCTAGAAGGTTCTTCAGGTCAGGAAAACAATAATTTGGTTCATCCAGTGTGAAGGATCTGCTCCTCTCAGACTGCTGCGCCTTACTGTGACATGGCTGTCCTCCAACACCCCTACCTCTGCATCCTCCAACACCCCCACCTCTGTCCTCCAACACCTCCACCTCTGTACCTGCAACACCTCCACCTCTGTCCACCAATACATCCACCTCTGACCTCCAACATGTCCACCTCTGTCCTCCAACATGTCCACCTCTGTCCTCCAGCTGCAGACACTCTCCATCTACTCCAAACATCAGTCTCCAGATGGGACAATATTGATGACCAAGTGTTGCTCCTTCTCCTTCCTGTGAGTCCAGCTCTGTTCTCCTGATGTGTTTACATTCCCAACTCAGACGCAGCTCTCACTCTGCTTCATGACACCATCAGCATCCAGGAAACCACAGACCACCATGCAGCATTCATGATCACAGGAGATTTCAGCAGCTGCAGCTCAGACTGAACACACTGAAGACTTTCAGCAAGACAACATCCCAACAAACAAGGAGACACACTGGGAGAGATGAGAGCTTTCATACATGATGTCTGCAGAGCTTCCTTCAGACCTGCTTTGGATCTTCAGAGCACATTTCTGATGTTTCTGCCAAGGATCCAGACAGGAGCTCAGAGCAACGTCTCCAAGACAGTTCAGGTATGATCTCCTGAACATCAGCTCATATTACAGGACTGTTTTGTTCTCATTCAGACACTTTTTAAATCTGCATCCAATCATGAAGAAGCAGCAAACTTTATTCCAGTTGATCCTGAGGACAACATGAAGATCTGAACTAACTCCCAGATCCAGTCCATGTGGACTAAAGTAGTGGACCAACCCACTGACTGACATCAACATCAGAACCATGCTGCTAGTGTGGCTAAAAGAGAAGAGAAGAAGAGACAGTCATGTTGATGTGAACATTAGAGAAACACATCATGGAGCTGAAATATGGTCCTGCTTCATCATTTGGACCGGTTCACCTCAGCTGACCCATTCAACAGCAGACTGGGTTTTGGAGCAGTCTTTCTCACTGTGTGGAGGGTTCTGGTACCACATCTTTAGTTCTGGAACCAGACTGTATGTAACAAGAAGCAACATTTATTGTTTGATTGTAGAAGTTAAAATGTGTTTAAAGTCACTTTCTGCTGCTTCAGGATTTACATGTTAGTTTTTATCATCAGTAGAGAATTCATCATGAAAATATCAATCATTTATAAAAACATGTTAAAAAGTCTCTGAACAACTTTATGAAATAAATTTAGTATTTTTACAAATATTAGAGAATAATATGTGAAACTCTCAGTAACTCTAACCCTGTAATATCTGCTGATATTGTTGCTAAACGTCTAATTACTGTCAAATATTCTTTATACATTTACTAACTGCTAAAACTCAGTGTTTCATGTAGCTGACAGTGAAAAACTGAATATAATAAGACCAGAAAACAGCAGACAGGTTTTTGTAGCAGTCTTTCTCTCTGTGGAATGAATACCTCTTTGGTTCTGGAACCAGACTGTATGTTTCAGGTAAGAAGCAACATTTATTGTTTTATTATAGAAGTTAAAATGTGTTTAAAGTCACTTTCTGCTGCTTCAGGATTTACGGGACCTTTTTCTTTCTTTAATATAAAATCTCTGTTAAACTAAACTCAGTTTTTCAGCTGCTAATCCTGATGCTAAGAGGTTTTAAGGTTTAATCTTTTAAAACTGTTCCGATCTGTTAGTTTTGGTGAAAATATAGTGAATATAAAAACTGAGCAACAAATATAAAAGGTTTTATTTTAGACGAAGGCAAAGAAAAACTCTACTTTGTAAAAAATATATATAGAAAACTCATCTGCAACACAAATAAAGTATTAATTAGTGAAGTAAGGAAATAAAACAGTCTGATGTTTTATTTAACTGTAGATTAATTTAATGACGGTCGATAGTGAGACAGGCACCAGCCCCCCCGCCGCCCTGCAGGTAGAAGCGCTTATAAATGATGAATTAAATGGATTAAAAGGAATAAAACTTTGAGGTTCTGTGGGGGTGAGTCCAGGTTCTGTAGTGAACTTTGTTCTAGACTGATGAGTAGTTCAGTGATCAGAGAATATTTGTGTTGAGAAAAATTACCGCCTTCCAGAATTCTTCTGTTTTTAATTTATTTTCACTCTTAGATCATATTTCAGAGCATCAAATAAAGTTTAAATGAGACAAAAATAACCTGAGAAATTACAAAAAACAGTTTGAAATTATTTTATTTATTCAGGGAATAAATCTATCTAAACCAACCTGCAGAATTGATTTAATTCAGACACATCTGAGGGTTTTCCAGCTGGAACGGCCTGTTTAAGGTTATAGTACATCATCTGATTCAGATCTACATCCAGGTTTTGACTAGACCATGCTTAAATAGTTTTTTGTAATTTATTTATTATTTAAATATTTTATTTAATCATTTTCTTGAGTAATTAAGAGGTGGTCCTGAAGCATAAAGCAGACCCAGACCACCACACTACCACCACCGTGTTTGACTGTAGGTATGAGGTTCTGTTTCTGAAATGCTTGTTAGTTTTACACCAGATTTAACGAGACGCACACCTTCCAACAAAGTCCATTTTTGTCTCATCAGTCCACAGAATATTTTGGGATCATCAAGAGGTTTTTTTTGTAAATGTGAGATTGGCCTTTGTGTTCTTTTGGGTCAGCACGGGTTCTGGCCTTCAAACTCTACGATGGAGGCAATTTTTGCCCAGTCGCTCTTTCTTATTGTTGAATCTTGACCTCTGACCTTAACTGGGGCAGTGAGGCCTGCAGAACGTATATGTTGTTCTGGGTTCTTCTGGGAACTCTTCCGAACAAAGATTTCTCTTTTGGCTGGAAATGATGCTGAAGTTCGACCGAGTTCTTACTGTTAGTGATCTTAGTATTAATGGTGTCCTGGTTCATCTCTGGCTCAGTCCTTTTTAAACCGTATTGACTCTGTTAATCTTGTGCAGTCTGTGATGGGTCCCACACCTGAACATGGACACAGTTGATCTGGTTTCATCTCAAGGTTTACCTGTTTGTAACCTGGTGATTAGTGATCCAGTGTTTTCGGACCACATGCCTGTTTTATTTGAGATGAACCTGTCCTGCATTAAAGCTGAACTCTGCGCTGCAGCTCGGTTCTGTCGTGTTTTTAACTCTTCCACTGCTGGTCAGTTTTCATCTGTTTATAATGAAGTGTGCCATCCCAGAGTTGGTACGCAATAAACCTGATGATCTCAGCTCAAGCTTTACCTCCATCTGCAAAACAGTTCTGGGTTCTGTGGGTCCATTGAAAATCAGGCATCCTGGACCCAAGTCTGAGTCCTGGTTAAATTCTGACACTCAGGCTGCAAGGAGAGAGCTGAGCTCAGATGGAAAACTGATAAATTACAGGTCGGTCCAAATATTAAAGGACTGCTGGTGTCAAACACCAGTCTGATGTGATTGCATCAGACGTTACAATCTTTGTGTTTTATTTAAAAATATTGATTTTGTTCTAAATGAACCCACACTCAGACTGGACTGAACCTCGCCTGCTGCAGGTGAAAAGATTTCCCAGTTTTTCATTGAGAAAGTCACTTCCACCGGGGCCCAGATCTCACCTTCTGGTCATGACCCCTCAGTCTCTGTGCCCTGCTCTGCTAGGTCTGACAGCTTTGAACCTGTGACTCTGTCGTCTCTGCAGGAGGTGGTCAGTCAGTTAAAGCCAGCAGGTTCTCCAGATGATGCTGTTCCTTCTTCATTATTTAAAGAGGTTTTCCTCACTGTAGACCTTCGGCCCTTGCTCTTTTGAACAGCAGTCTGTCCTCTGGTGTGGTCCCTGAAAATTTTAAACATGCAGCTGTCCAGCCTCTGATTAGGAAACCTACTCATGACCCTCTGTTCTTCCTAATTATAGGTCAATCTCTAAACTGTCGTATCTTCTGAAAGCCCTTGAGAAGGAAGTCTACAACCAAATAATGTCTTTAATGAAAGAGCAGAACATTTTAGAGGTTTTACAGCCTGGTTTTCAGTCTTTACATAGTACAGAATCAGCGCTTTTAAAGGTTTTTAACGATAGATTAAAGACGGGGGGCATCAGTGGTGCAGCTCTAGACCAGTTTAGCTCAGAGGAAACCGAGCTTTTCCTGCAGCAGCTCCTAGATGATGGAACAACCTTCTCTTGGACATCAGTCAGGCCTCCACCCTGTCTGCTTTTAAATCCCTTGTTAAAACCCATCTCTTCTCCCTGACCTTTGACACCATCTGAGATGTTAACTTTAAATCATTTAAATTGTTTTATTTTCAGTTTTTTTTATCTGTTTCCATTTTACTCCATTCTGACTGATTGTTTTATTATTTTTAGGAGGTTTTGATTTTATTATTGCTTTATTATTGCATCGTGTCACTGCTGTCTCATTTACTCTGTGTACAGCAGGCTGGTTCTGATGGCGTTTAAAGTGCTCTTTAAATAAAACTTTTATGGTGTAATAAATTTGTAATAAATTAAATTATCAGCTTAAAACAGCTTTTTGTATTTTCTCAGTTTATCTTTGCCTGACATTAAAATGTGTTTAATGATCTGAAACATTTACGTTTAACTAAACAAAACCAGAACAAATCTGAGGGGGTAAATACTTTTTCTCAGCTCTGTAGCTGCTGCTGACTATATCTGTGCTGCTTGTTGCTGTTTTCTTCAGGTAAACGGTGAAGAAACCCGAGGTGACTGTGTGCCCGGTGAAAACAGAACCCACCGAGGAGGGAAAGACCGCTCTGATGTGTCTGGCCTCAGACATGTTTCCTCCTCTGGTCCAGATCTCCTGGAAAAGGCAGGAGAAGAACTACAAGCAGGAGCAGCTGCCCCCTGCTGAGGAGAAACAGGTGGAGTTCAGCGGGTCAGAACGTTCTGCCATCGTCAGGCTGGTTAATGATGATACTCTCTACAATTATGAATACATCTGTGAAGTTATGCATGAGGGCGGCAAAGTGAGGAACCAAACCCTGATCCAAGGTAAGAAAAGCAGAAGATCAGTTCAGCAGTGATTCAGCTTCATCAGGAGACTGGGACATTTCACACCATGATTGACCTGTTGGACTCCTTTTTCTTCCAGAACATCTAGAACTTCCAGGTCCAACAACCACGTCTCCACCAGTAGCAGCAACATCTCCACGTCCTGGTCCACCAGCAGGTTCTGTCCCACCAGCAGGTTCTGTCCCTCCTCAGCTGCCAGTGAAGCTGTCAGTGTCCTTCCAGTCTCAGTGCAGGGTGAAGCTGCTCTGCCTGCTCTACACAGTGCTGATAGTGAAGAGTCTGGTGTACTGCTGTGGACTCTCTCTGCTGATGATGCTCAGAACCAAGGGACCGTCCACCAACTGAACACCTGCTGACTCACTGTTTTCTCTCCAACTTTTACCACCATCACATCTCAGCAATTTTATCTCATTCACCACTTTAATCATTATTAACAAATGTTATTAAAGACAAACTGTAGAAAATAAATTTTTCTTTTTGCTGCATTTATTCAAATATTTTTTCTTTTTATTTTTTATGCACTGTAAACACAGAGTGTTAAAGGTTCTGTACATTTATTAATCAGTATTGTAATAAACTTAAAATTATCATTTTTGTGTAAATTTCTCATTTTTACATCAACAATATTAAATGGTTTAAATGTAATTAATTGATAGATTTATATAGAAAGTCTAGCAAACAATGTTGATATCCAGCAGGTCCAGCTGTTGGTCCTCTGATCATTTAGTTTGTGTCTGAATCATCTCAAAGTGAGAATGTGAGACTCTACGCTGACGACACTGTTGTTTCCACACATGAACAAACAGCAGAGCGAGCAGCTTTGAAGCTCCAGCTGCACAGCTTAAAAACTACAGGCCTGTCTGTCTTTTATGTCAAAACATCTGGAGAAGTGTTGGCAGAACAGCTCCTTTCTTTTATGGGAGAACATGAGATCTTTGACAAATTTAAGTCTGGCTTTCATAAGCTCCACTCCACATAAACGGCCTTATTCAAAGTTTCTAGTTACATTTTGATGTCGGCTGACTCTGCTGCTCCACTGTAATGGTTCTACTGGATCTTACTTCTGATTTTGACACTGTAGATCACAGTATTTTGATTATCAGGCTCAGAGATATAGTATCTCAGGTGTAGCTCTAGAATGGTTTTACTCTTATCTTTTTGGAAGAACATTCTGTGTTTTTGCCAAATCATGTCAGACTCCAAGAGCCTGCCATGTGGGTATCATTTCTATGCTGATGATATTCAGCTCCACTAATAAATTAATTTAATAGTATCAAACAGTGGCTCTATGACAACTACTTGCAGGTAAACTCTGATACGACTGAAACCTTAATTTTTGCCCCTGAGAACCAATTTACTGACTCAAGCAGCATCTTGGTGTGTTAGCCTCTTCTGTCAAACCAAACATCAGAAACCTTGGGAATATTTTCCACTCTGCCAGGTCATTGGAGGGCCATTCTCACAGATTAATCAGAAACTGTTGTTGTCAGCTAAAAATATTTTTATGCTTTGAACTCTATTGTCAAAATCTGAATTAGAGAAGATTTTTCGTGCTTTTATTTAATCTCTTCTTGATTATTGTGACAGGCTTTTTATGGGTCTCAGAAGGAAAGATCTTGACCATCTTCAGTCGGATCAGAATGCTGCTGCAGCTTTTAACCACACACTAAAGAGACAGCACATTACTCCAGTTTTAATCTCTTTACAATGGCTACTGGTACATTCTAGAATTAATTTTAATATTTAGTATTTACTTTTAGAGTCCTTGTTGACAAGCCCCAGCCTCTATCTCTGACCTTCTAGAGCCCTGCTCCTCTTCTTGCAGTCTGAGATCTTCCAGTCAGAAGCTGTTGATGGTTCCATTAAACACATTTTAAGACCAGAGGACATAAATACTTCAGAGCTGTGGCCCCAGACTGAGGAAGGTGTTGCCTCCATCTTTAAGCTGTATTTGTTCTGTTGGTTCCTTTAGGAATCAATTCAAGACTCATTTATTTAGACTGACTTTTAACTTGTTTTATGCTGTATGATGTTACATGTTTTCTTTTTTCTTTTTCTTTTTTATCATTTATGTTTTATTCTTGTGTTTATTATGAATCACTTTCTAGTTTTTGACCCGTGAAACGAGCTAAATAAATAAAATGTACTTACATACTCCTGAGCTGATTCACTTTACAATTAATTAGCTACATTTTAATTTAGATAAAAGAGAGAAAATGTTTCCAGGAAGCAGAAACAAACCACAGAGATGGAGGCAGATGATGAGTTTGTAGCGCAGCAGATATGAATCTGTTCTCAGTGGTTATTAGAACAGAACAAACTGCTGACAGCCAATCAAACCTCCTTCCTGCAGCTGTGTGGGTTTTGTGCTCTGCAGCCTCCACACCGTTAGCTGTGGCCTTTTTCACTTTTATTAACACAATTAACAGTTACAAGCATCGACTGAGCTGAAAGAATCAGTCCAGGAAGCACCTGTGGTCTTCAACTGGGGAGAGAAACATCTCAAACCCTGAACTCAGAGCTGATCCATCACCTCTGATCAGACTGAAAACAGCTAAATCTGTTTAATGATGATTATTCATCCTAATAATCATCATTAAACTTTGTAAAAACTGAAAAAACTAAAACCTGAATCTAAAGTGTCATCAGACTTTTCCGTATTTGTCGACGATGCAACAGGAGAGATTTCAGCTTGCAGGAAGAAACAAGCCAGCCGACTGTACTTCTGTTCTCACAAAAGCAGGACCAGACGTCCATGTGCCTTCAGCTCCAGTCTCATTATTTCAGTGGCTGATAGTTGAATAAAAAACCTCCTGCAGAGCCGTCAGAGGAGTCTGGACGTCTCAATCATAGCTGGACTTTGGTTCAGTTCACTTCAAACTGGTTCTGTCCTCTGTGGACCTGCTCTCCACTGTTTCCCATCAGACTCACCACACAAAGTATTCAGAGTCACTGCTAGCAGCTTCAGTTCTTCAGCTGCTCTCATGTTTAGTGGAGTCCCTCAGGGCTCAGTTCTTGGTTCTGTTATTGACCATTTCAGCCCAGTTTCCCAGCATTGTTCCACTGGTGATTCTGTTCTATGTCTCATTAGAACTAAAGTCAGAACAATCTGGGTTCTCTGCATCCCTGCCTTCCTCCCGTTAGGAACCAGATCCTTATTTCCTGGAACTAAACCCAGATCAGACTGAAGTCCGTTCTATTGGACCTGATTGTTGTTCTAACAGTGTCACAGTCACACCTTAAACAACTAACAAAAAGCTCTCAGATGGAAACTTGGCAGATGTTTCTAATCAGTAGCTGAACTTCAACGAGCACATTAAGGTTCTTGTTCAGTCCTGCTGTTTATGGCGGCCCACTCATTACACACCTTCATTTAAGGTTCTGTTGAAATCCTACATGTTCTGTCTCTACTTTACATGTCAGACCTCTGAACCCCTCATTCTGGACCTTGACCCCTCAGATCACAGACTCAGCTGTTGGTTAAAGATCCACGGTTCAGACTTAGAACAAAGAGAACCATGTTTTTACTGTTTTAGCTTCAAGAACGTGGAACAAATTCTCCATCAGCATCAGAACAGCTCAGATAGAGCTGGTTTACAAGATTTAAACACCTTCATGGTTATATTCTTAATCTATAATTATAAACTGGCTTTCAGTAAATGTGTTTTTATTGAATATGATGGTCTCAACTGGATTATTATGGGATAGAATTGGACTATTGTCTGATCTGGGTCATTTTCTCAGTAAAAGAGTCTCCAGCCTCCTGATTTTATGTTTAAAAACTAAATAAAATAAAAATGTGTATTTGATGAAGGTCTTGTGGGTCCTTGACTCAGACCGGTTCTGTAGAAATTGAGCAGATTGTCCTGAAGCTTCTCAGCATGTTGCTCATCAGCCACAGTGTGAGATGAAATTATGTCGGGACAAAGACTCCTGGTTTGACGGAATATTGAAGAACAAACACAAACAGTTTATGTCGTAATTTTGGCCACAAGAAGATTTAATAATATTTTGTCCACAAAGTTGTGTTACAATGAAAGAAAAATGACCAAACTGATGACAAACAATCAAATATGGAGCAAAAAGAAATGATCAGAGAGGATCTAAATCAAACTATAAAGTTATTAGAACACAGATTACAGCCCAGGACAGAAATATTTCCTCATCTGGATGGAAATCCTTACAGGAACTCTGAGAAGCTGCAATAAACAGATTCTCTTCATGATCGACTTCAACACATCATAAGAAGCTTTGAAACAAAAAATCAGCAACGATGAAAGGAGGAAAAGTTGGAGAGAAAACAGTGAGTCAGCAGGTGTTCAGATGGTGGACGGTCCCTTGGTTCTGAGCATCATCAGCAGAGAGAGTCCACAGCAGTACACCAGACTCTTCACTATCAGCACTGTGTAGAGCAGGCAGAGCAGCTTCACCCTGCACTGAAACTGGAAGGACACTGACAGACACACAGAGACACAGAGACCTGAGACATCTAGAAATCCAGGATGATGAGCTGAAAATGATCATGTATTTGTCAGCAGGAGATCTTACAGTCAGCTTGCTGCAGAGCTGCCAGGTCCTGGTCTCTCGTGGACAGGACATGGCTGCTGGAGCTGGAAGCTCTGGAACAGAAAAGGGGGAGTCCAATGTTTGGAGTTGCAGTGAGAAATGTTCCCGTCCTCTGCTCCTCTGCTCTCTTGACAGCGTCTCCACATGAAGCTGAATCACTGCTGAACACAGTCACCAAGCCTTCATTACCTTGTTGTGTTTTGGGCCTCCACTCTGCCCCCTCATGCTGGACAGAGCAGCTGTATTTAGAGTTGAGTGCTTTCTCCTGCTGATGGATCATTAAGATGGAGGGCGGTGCGACCGACTCTCTGAGCTCCAGCTGCTCTTCCCTCAGCAGGGGGGCAGATCCTCCAGATCACCGGTCCTTCTTCTGTCCTTTCCAGGAGATCTGGACCAGAGGAGAAAACATGTCTGAGGCCAGACACAGCAGGGAGCTCTTCCCCTCCAGGTTGGCTCTGGATGCTGCTGGGTACACGCTCACCACGGGCTTCACTACCTGCTCATCTGAAGTTTGGACAGCAGCAACAAGCAGCACAGACACACATTGACACAGTCAGCAGCAGCTTCCAGCACTGCACTGCCATTCAGTCTGATCCTGGAAACTAACTGGACTCTGATCACTAACACTACTCATCAATACAGCACAAAGTTACCTGCAGACACTGGATCCACCTCACATCAAAACACTAGGGGAGCTCATGGCAGCTCCACCAGAGTTTATTATTCTGAAGGAACGCTACTCTTACTGGAGAACATTGTCTGGTTCCTCTCCCCACCTCCAGTTACTTCACTGAATGAAGAAAACATGTTTGACCCGAAAATGCAGCAGAACAGACAAACACCTACAGCTGATGTTAAAGTGAGACTTCTTCTACACAATCTTCATGGTTCTAATGTTGGTTTCTCTCTGCTGGGCCTGCTGGGCCAGATGGAGGTCAGGTGAACATACAGTAAAACAGTAGATCCGTCACTGGAGGACCTTTGAGCCTGTTCTTGGGGTTAACTGTGGTCCAGTAGGAAGACCAGTCATCTGGAAACCTGAGAGTTATTGGTTTGATTCCAGCTTCCTCATGTCGATGTGCCCCTGAGCAAGGCACTTAACCCCAGGTTGCTACCGATGTGCGTGTCGCTGAATGAATGTGTGAGTTAGTGAGTGTGACTGGGTGAACGTGGTTTCTGGTGTAAAGAGCTTTGAGTGGTCGGTATGAGTAGAACAGCTCTATATAAATTCAGTCCATTTACCAATTCTAACATATATATACAGTCATATTTAACACATTAGAATCGTGTTTCTGATCAGGCGCCGTTTGTCAGATTAGACGCTTTAGAAAATAACAACCTTTCAGCAGGTATTAAACATACTTCTCATTAATCCCACATTTCTGTATTAAAGATTTTTTTATGGTCTGATGTAATATTCTGATCTTAAATGCTGTGTTTTCATTGGCTGGAAGCAGAAAATCATCATAATTAACAGAAATAAAGTCTTAAAACATCCGTCTGTGTCAAATTAATCTATATAATGTGTTTCACTTAGTGATGGAGTTACTGGAATAAATCAGCTGTTCAATAATATTCTCATTTATTGAATATGACTGGATATTAACTACTGGAAGAACTGGTTTTTAAAAAGCTTCATGTTGTAACAAATTAGATCAGTTTCTTCTGCCTGAATTTATTTTCTAATAATGTCATTTATTTTTACTCATTTCTGATTTTATTCTTTAAACACCAGAATCTACGGAGGGCCATAAAGGACTTTGAAGGGAAAATAAATACATAAAGTTTCATGTTGGCACCAGATACTTTCTACCAATTCATTGTGTGACTGCCAGGATCTTTCAGAGTGGTTTCAGCTGCTGTGGTTCATTGAACTGGAAATACGTGACCTAATGGTGCTATATTTCCAGTTTGGGCTGCAGACCAAGACATTGCTGCGTTGCTTGCCAGACGTCACCGTTATGTTGTTTCAGAACCACATTTAAAACTAATCTGAAGCTGGAGAAAGTATTTGGTGAACAGGTGAAATGATCTGCTGCACCAGAACGTTGATTATTTCTTTTCCCTTCAATGTCCCTTAATGAGCTCCGTAAGAATCTACACCTAATTATATATTTTAGTCTTCCATCATTTTCACAAATTAAATCAGATGTTCTGATCCAACAGTTACTCAGAACCTCTGAGCTTCAATCACCTGATCATTAATATCATAAAATGTTACATGTTGATGTAGTTTTCTATCATTCATATTTATAAACTAACATATTTCACAACAAACAAGAATATTAAAATAAATTTTATTTTTGTTGAAGTTTAGATTTTTTTCAAATGAATCAAGTTTATAAAAATATTTAATCTTCAAACAACAAAATCTGATGAAATTTTTCTATATTTGATTTTCCTGAAGTAATTTTGCTGAAAAGCTGCAGATTTCTGACATTTATCTGATTTAATGAATAAAACAAAGAAATGTTTAAAAAGCTCAGTGATAAAATCATATTAATATTGTTCAAGATAAGCTGGTAAAATATTAAATCTGCATGTCCAACATGTCAATAAAATACTTTTTATTTCTATTCGTGTCAGAAATGAAAACGCAGACATTTTATGAATGTTTCACAATTTTTCTCATGTTTGATCTTCTGTTTAATTATTTTTCTGTTTGATTTATTGAAACAAAGTTTAACAACTTTAACCTGAGTTGTTTTAGTTCATCATAAAAAATTATTTATTTCATGTTAAAATTATATATGAATAAAATCTTTTATTTCTTTCTCTTTTTATTGAATAGGTTTTTCATATATATATATTAGTTTAAGTGAAACTTGATTTTTGTTATTTATATGTAATATATGTATTTATATATTTATTATAATGTTAAAAGATTTTTATTCTGACTAATAATAAACAGAAAATCTTTAATCTGAAAACATCCATCTCATTCAGTCATTAATAAAGATAAAAATATTAATAAAAGTCTAAATTAAAACACCATCTTCATCATTTCACAGTAAAATATTTCATGGATCAAACATTTTGACTCTAAATCATATTTTTAGGTTTTTATGAATCAAGTTTTCTTTATTTGATGGAAATCAGACAGAAAACCAGGCAGAGAAAAGGAAGCTGTGCAGTAAACGGGCCGGGCTCCGAGTTCTGACCCAGAAAACGCGCTGGCATCCAGGCCCACAGTGTGAGAACCTGGTGCAGCTGCTCTACCCAACTGATCCACCCTGCAGCCACACTGAACACGGGTCAGAACCAGAACGCTAAAACCATTTGATTCATGGCAGGAAAATGGTTTCTGTTGCTCGACTCTGAACTGAAAACTCAGAAACCTTTGGAAGTTTGAACTCATTGAAACAATTTTTACATCGTTGCTGATTAGGATCACATTTAGGGTTTTATTACCAGGGAAACTTTCCACCCTTTAAAAGTTAAATCTTTGATACATTCAGAGACATTTTTTCATCTTTTTCTGTCTAAAAATTATTTATGTTTGATGCATTTTCAGCAGATTAAACAGGATTATTAAAATGATCAAATAATAAGTAGGTTTAAATCCTGAAGCAGCAGAAAGTGACTTTTTAACAATTTTTTAACTTCTATAATAAACAATAAATGTTGCTTCTTACCTGAACATACAGTCTGGTTCCAGAAACCAAAGATCCATTCATTCCACAGAGAGAAAGACTGCTACAAAAACCTGTCTGCTGTTTTCTGGTCTTATTATATTCAGTTTTTCACTGTCAGCTACATGAAACACTGATTTTTTACAGTTAGTAAATGTATAAAGAATATTGTGACAGTAATTAGACGTTTATCAACAATATCAGCAGATATTACAGGGTTTAGAGTTATTGAGAGTTTTCACATATTATTCTCTTAATATTTGTAAAAATACTAAATTTATTTTTATAAAGTTTTGTTCAGAGACTTTTTAACATGTTTTTATAAATGATTGATATTTTCATGATGAATTTCTCTACTGATGATAAAACTAACATGTTAAATCCTGAAGCAGCAGAAAGTGACTTTAAACACATTTTAACTTCTACAATCAAACAATAAATGTTTCTTCTTACCTGTTACATACAGTCTGGCTTCCAGAACAAAGATGTGGTACCAGAACCCTCCACACAGTGAGAAAGACTGCTCCCAAAACCCAGTCTGCTGTTGAATGGGGTCAGCTGAGGTGAACCCAGTCCGAAATGATGAAGCAGGACCATATTTCAGCTCCATGATGTGTTTTTTCTCTAATGTTCACATCAACATGACTGTCTCTTCTTCTCTCTCTTTTAGCCCCACTAGCAGCATGGTTCTGATGTTGATGTCAGTCAGTGGGTCGGTCCACTACTTTAGTCACATAGACTGGATCAGGGAGTTAGTTCAGATCTTCATGTTGTCCTCAGGATCAACTGGAATAAAAGTTTGCTGCTTCTTCATGATTGGATGCAGATTTAAAAAGTGTCTGAATGAGAACAAAAAAAAACAGTCCTGTAATATGAGCTGATGTTCAGGAGATCATACCTGAACTGTCTTGGAGACGTTTGCTCTGAGCTCCTGTCTGGATCCTTGGCAGAAAAACCTCAGAAATGTGCTTCTGAAGATCCAATCAGGTCTGAAGGAAGCTCTGCAGACATCATGTATGGAAAGCTCTCATCTCTCCCATTTGTGTCTCCTTGTTTTGTTGGGATGTTGTCTTGCTGAAAGTCTTCAGTGTTGGTTCAGTCTGAGCTGCAGCTGCTGAAAATTCCTGTGATCATGAATCTGGCATGGTGGTCTGTTGTGTTCCTGGATGCTGATGGTGTCATGAAGCAGAGTGAGAGCTGCGTCTGATTTGGGAATGTAACACATCAGGAGAAACAGAGCTGGACTCACAGGAAGGAGAAGGAGCAACACTTGGTCATCAATATTGTCCCATCTGGAGACTGATGTTTGGAGTAGATGGAGAGTGTCTGCAGCTGGAGGACAGAGGTGGACATGTTGGAGGACAGAGGTGGAAATGTTGGAGGACAGAGGTGGAGATGTTGGAGGACAGAGGTGGACATGTTGGAGGATATAGATGGACATGTTGGAGGTCAGAGGTGGATGTATTTGTGGACAGAGGTGGAGATGTTGGAGGACAGAGGTGGAAATGTTGGAGGACAGAGATGGAAATGTTGGAGGACAGAGATGGAGATGCTGGATGACAGAGGTGGACATGTTGGAGGACAGAGGTGGACATGATGGAGGATAGAGGTGGAAATGTTGGAGGACAGAGGAGGACATGATGGAGGTCTGCATTTCTCAGTAATCAATGCACAGCAGTTCCTGAGCTGTGCTGGTGGAGATGATGGTGTTCAGGCCTCCTCACCTCCATCATCTCTGTTTCTTCAGGTGTGTTCCTCTCTTCCTCAGGGTGAAGAACATCATGATCAGATTAAATTGATTGAGTTAGACAAAAATATGTTCATAACCAGTTAAAGTTGAACCTGATAATATTCATGTTGCCTATTTGTTTGCTGGACCAGTTTTGTTTTATCAGCCACAGATGTTTTATCACTTGTTTATTTTTATGTTCTATGTGGTCTTGCCATATCAGTTCATTCCTTTAGTTCCTTTCTTGTGTTCTGTTCTCTGTGTATTTTATTCATTCTCTTAGGTCAGTTTAAGTCTTTTCCCCTTAGTTGTTTCTTTGTGTCTTAGTTCAGCTCTCTTTCTGGGTTTGTTGCAGGATTCTTCTGTTACTCTGACCGATACTCCGCCTGGACTCCTTAACCTGCTACTCCTGTGATTCCTCCCTGTAACTTTCTCCTTTCCATTCATCTAATTTGTCACAGTCTGTTTTTGCACATGGGTCCTTTACAAACCACAGCATGACTGGGAAACCTCCCAGTACTCCCAGTAAGCAGTCCACCTTTGATGACATGCAGTCATTTCAGTCATTGTTCATTTAAAACACTCATTTGAACCAATTCAACGTTTAGACAGAGCGTTTGTGATCCCTGTTGAAACCATGTAGTTTATTTATTTTTTTTAAAAAGGGACAGCGCACATTAATCACCATCATGGAAATGTTCCAGATTTAACCTTAGAGGCTAATTTTCATCTGCAGCTCCTGGCAGGTTGATGCTATATAACAAGATCAAAACATTAAATCAGAAGATTTGTTAAATTACACGATAACAAATTAAAGGTTTCTCAAAATAAAATGCTGACCTGAGATCAGTCCAAGATTTGTTGCTTAAAATAGAAGAAAGTGAAATTTTTCTGCAGAAAACTTTTAAAAAACAATATCTGCTTGAAGCTTTTATTAAAGCTCATTAACACTTTGAAAAAAGGACCAAGGTCCTTTTTCCATTAGGACACCATGATATCATATCACATTTAACTTAAAAATTTAATGATTCAGGGTAATTTTGTAACTTCATCTTTAACTTTAATTTCATAAACTATAAACTTATAAAGTCTGTAAATAATAATGAAAGAAATAAGAATCTTCCTGAGCTCAGTGTGTCTCTGAGATGGAGGTGAAATCAGTGAACCTGGGCTGTGGTTTACTGCTCTCTTTCTGTCACAAACACTGTTTGACATCTGTTCATCTGGAGGTTTTTGTTCAGGCTGCAGGGATCATTTCTCCCTGTGGAACCAGATGTATCACAGCTGCAGTAGTAGGAGGCTGAATGATCGGGTTTAACTTTATTTATCTTCAACTCACAGCCGTTCTGACTTCTCTCAGATGAGAAATTATCTTCCTGAGGATGACCATACTTTTGAAGAATCTTACAATTATTCCTATGGTAACGAAAAATTATCTTAAATGTTTCTGTGTCTTTCTTCTGGTACCAGTATGTATATTCATCATAGCCACAATGATCAATTCCTCGACAGCTGAAGGAGACGCTCTGACCTTCTCTCCTGGTCAGAGTTAAATCATCCTGACTCAGCTGTGTTTCCATGGCAGCCAGCGCTGTAGAGACACAGACAGACAGGTGAAGGTCAGTGGGACAGTGTTTGTTCCAGGGGTGTTGGCTCCTGATTTTGGCTGGAACACTCACCTGAACACAGACAGCACAGAGCAGCAGCTGGGAGGAAGCATTTTGTGCAGTGGTGTTTCCTCTGGTGAACCTGGGGGAGAAGTGGAGCTCTGATGCAGCTGAGGCCCAACAAGGACGAGCTGTGAGATCAGACGAGGACCACGTGGTTTCTAACGGCTCCTCAAAGGCTCCCATCAGGCCCTGCAGCCCACAGATAAGACTGCCCGCTTTCTATTGACAGCTCAGCTCAAGATGCCTGGAATGGTTTCATCGTCCTGATTTGGATCTGACAGCAGATGGAAAAAATCTGCCTCACATGATGCAGAAACACTAAAAACATTCATGTTTTTCCCACAAACACATTCAGCTTGGTGCTGAATTTAGAAACAAAGACTGTTATCTGGTTATTGGGCCTGAAGATGCTGGAAAACTGCTTTTTTTTAATAACAGCCTGAAGATGGCGCTGTTTATGCTGTGTTAGATTTCAAAATAAAAACGTTTTTTTTTTTGGCTGTTTCCGTCTGACCATCACTGTAGGATCCTTTTTTCTAAAACCAACATGTTTTAAGATGTTAATGCTAGAATTTTTTTTAAAAAAAAAAAAAAAGGAGAAAACAGAGGAAAAAACAAATTTTTTTTTGTTTATCTTTGAGTAACATCAAAACTGAAGTTCCCTTCGGGAAATAGGAGACCTGCCAGAAAACCAGGAGCTGGTTTTTTGTATTTTACAAAAATTCAAGCATCAGTAGCCCTAAGTTTAAAAACTTAAAAAAAAAAAATTATAAAGGGGAAACACTGGGACAGCAGAGCTAACAGCAGGCAAAAAAATGCCATGTTGAAAATTATTTACACCCTCTCAGTAATCAGAGGGGTAAATAGTGACTTTACAGCAATTAAACCATTTTTTTACAAAGGCTGATTTTTTTTTTTAAACATTTTTACAGACTACAGTTTTTTAATTAAAACCCTATTTTCTATTTAAACTGAATAAATTGATGTTTTTAAACAATTTTCTCCGCACACTGGGGGTTATTTTAATGAAACCCCTTTAAGATGCTTTCAGATCACTAAGAGGCAGCACAGCAAGCTCCAAAAAAACCTAATCAAACAGCTTTCTATATTAAACAAAAAGCATTTTCACCATTTTTTTTTCTGTCCTCAGAAACAGATGTGACCAATAATCTAAGAAGCTACGAATCCTTATAAAAATTTTTAATCCTGGAAAGGTTGGGGCATAGCATAGAAAACATTGTAAGAGATTTGATGTGGCAGTGAGTGTAACCCCAAAATTCAGACCATCTACACCATAATCAGACACTGGACCCCCCTAAAAACCGGGGATTACACTTTCATTGAAATGTTGGAAAGTAAAAGATCTGCGGAAAAACAGGATGCTTTCAAGATGTTTTTGAGTAACATCAGTGACGATCAGCTTTACAACCTGAAAAACAAAGGAGAGGTCCTCAGCAGGCTTGTTAGTTTTTTCCATCTGCTTACAAAAAAAACTCCCTAAGTTACACAATCTCCATGATCCTCTTCTTCTTGTTGGCTCCATCCTCACCAAGTCCAGTTTTTCTGTTACAGGTGGTCTTCTCCATGCCTTAAGCTAACAAAATTTGTAACTTTTTTAAATAAACAATGTTGCCATGTCTAGATGTGGTTGTTTCAGGCAGGTTTCCACACCTACAGAATTCACTATCCATGATGGGGGTCCAAGAAAACCAATCAAAAGAAAAACCTCATAGTGTAGGGGACACGGCCCGTTTTTAACGGACCTTACACCTTTTAACTTTGACCCACAGACCCCTTTGGAAAAGCCCCCCATGATGACATTGCATCGAGCTGAAATAACCTGGTATTTTCCTGAAAATGTTTAAACCTGCAGTGTTAATCACCAAGAAACTGTGTATCTGGCGCCCGTCACTAAAATGACTTTTTTTTAAAATGGATGATCTCTTTCAGCCTTGTTTGAAAAACCATGATGTTTTCCTCAGTTACTTCAAATAATGATTATTTTTTAATTCTCTGAATCCAAACCTCACCTTTCTCCTTAGAGAAATTTTTTTTAAAATTTTAAAGGAAGTTTTTCAGCATCCAGAATAGAAAGATGTGATCTACAGACCCATTCAGTATTTTAGAATTTTTCTGAAAAGTTCATTGATTCATAACTTAGCTCCCTTAAGTGAAAAACATTATATAGATTAACTGCACACTAACCCCGGTGTTTTTTAAGCCCCTTTATTGATGTAATTATGATTTTTTTTTTTCTTACAGCCTAATGAAAAAACATGACATTTAAAAGGTTTTTAAAATTACATCAGACCAGTAAAAAAAAAACTTTTTAACCAAAAATGTTTTACTTTTTGAAAGATACAGTGGGGGAAACGTAAAATTTGATACACTGGCAAGTTTTTCATGTTTTTTTTCCCCCCCCTAAAAAAGCATCTCGAAGTCTTTAATTTTTTTTTCATAGGTTCTCTTCAACTGTGAGTAAATAAATTGAACACAAAAATCCAGATAATCACATTGTGTGATTTTGAAGTAATTGATTAGCATTTAATTGCATGACATCAGTATTTGATCCTCTAACAACCAGTAATAATACCAGCTCTCACTGGCCTGTTTATTTCTTCTTTAAGAAGCCCTCCTGTTCTCACTTATTACCTGGATTAACTGCACCTGTTTGAACTCGTTATTTTGTATAAAAAGACACCTGTCCACACACTCCTACCTCTCCACCATGACCAAACCAGAGAGCTGTGTGAGGACATCAGGGATAAAATAGTACCCACACCAGCCTGGATGGGCTACAGGAAATACCCAAAGCAGCTTGGTGAGAAGGCGACAACTGTTGAAGCAATTATAAGAAAATTGGAAGAAGTTCAAGATAACGGTCCATTTTTCCTCAGTCTGGGGCTCCATGCAAGATCCTCCCTTGTGGGGCATCAATGATCAATGAGAAAAGGTGAAGGATCAGCCCGAACACTACACGGTAGACTTAGTCAATGACCTGAAGAGGGCTGGGACCACAGTCTCAAAGAAGACCATTAGTAACCAAAACCTAGTGGGACACACCGCCATGGATTTTAAAATCCTGCAGCGCCACCAAAGTCCCCGTGTTCAAGCCAGCGCATGTCCAGGCCCTTCTGAAGTTTGCTGTGTTTAGAGGAAGAAGGAAGGGATGAGGACACCCCAAGAACACCATCCTATCGTGAAGCATGGAGGTGGAATTATCATTCTCTAGTGATGCTTTTCTGCAAAAAGGACAGGACGACTGCACCGTATTGAGGGAGGATGAATGGGGTCATGTATCAGGAGATCTTAGCCCAAAAACCTCCTTCCCTCAGTAAGGGCATTGAAGATGGGTCATGGCTGGGTCTTCCAGCATGACAATGACCCAAAGCACAGAGCCAGGATAACCAAGGAGTGGCTCCAAAAGAAGCATCTCAAGGTCCTGGAGGGACCTAGCCAGTGTCCAGATCTAAACCCTATAGAAAATCTTTGGAGGGAGCTGAAAGTCTGTATTTCCCAGCGAGCCCCAAAACCTGAAGGATCAGGAGAAGACCTGTATGGAGGAGTGGTCCAGAATCCCTTCTGCAGTGTGTGCAAACCTCGTCCAGAACTACAGGAAATGTCTTATAACTGGAATTGCAAACAAAGGTCAGTCAGTCATTTTCTACCGCTTATTCCTTTTTGTGTGAATTGTGTGATTCAGGTGTGTTGACAGAGAGACACATCTAAAATAGATCCATTTTAAACAATCCTTCATACAGAGACCATGCAGCTAAGGCCTAATTAATACCTCCCAGTCCTCTCAAAGCTTGTATGGCAGAAATGTCATTATTTATACCTGCCCAACTAAGGTCCACTATGACGCCCTGTCAATGTCTGCATGCAGCCTTGACTTATGACCCGCCTGACTGTGCACGCCGACGGCAACAATCATGCTCTCAGTTAAAGAGTGGCGGCAAAGACACAGCAGACAAAAAATGGAAGTCCGATCATGAGCAGAAAAAAAAAAAAAAAGCTGTTGTTTTTTAAGAAATAGTGTGAAGAGATTTTTCTGTATTTTCCCATCTGGGT
>JAHHUM010001515.1:0-38629 GCA_036173005.1 Crenichthys baileyi | reverse complement strand
AGCTATCTTCCTTATTTTTTACCTCCATCTTCTTCCCTCCCTCTTGGATGGAGTAAGGGGGAGTCAGGATTAGCCCAAACCGGCTCAGTTATGGTTGAGGTGCAAACACACCCTCCATTTCTGCTACCTGTATGACCCCCTCTCGTTTCCAATGGTTATGGTCAATTTGACAGAGAGAGGTATCCCAATCGTTGTGGTTTTTAGTATAACAATGGCCATCAGTGGGCTCTAGATGGACAAACTGTCTACTTTTAAGGCTAGGCTTAAAACTTTCCTTTTTGATAAAGCTTATAGTTAGAGTGGCTTAGGTTATCCTGAGCTATCTTCCTTATTTTTTACCTCCGTCTTCTTCCCTCCCTCTTGGATGGAGTAAGGGGGAGTCAGGATTAGCCCAAACCGGCTCAGTTATGGTTGAGGTGCAAACACACTCCCCATTTCTGCTACCTGTATGACCCCCTCTCTTTTCCAATGGTTATGGTCAATCTGACAGAGAGAGGTATCCCAATCGTTATGGTTTTTAGTATAACAATGGCCATCAGTGGGCTCTAGATGGACAAACTGTCTACTTTTAAGGCTAGGCTTAAAACTTTCCTTTTTGATAAAGCTTATAGTTAGAGTGGCTTAGGTTATCCTGAGCTATCTCTGTAGTTATGCTGCTATAGGCTTAGGCTGCTGGAGGACATAATGATCATTTTCACCCTCTTCGCTACTTTCTCACACTACTCTCCAATTTTGCGTTATTTGAGCTTTTAACTTTGTTCTCTTTCTTTTCTCTTTTAGAAGCTACACCTGGCCTGACTCTGTGTCTACCTGTGACACCTTTCTGGAGAGGGGAATTCATCCAATCTTCTGCTGGCAACAACTTAATGCTCACCCTCTACCGATGATCCACATGGCCCTGTCTTTCAGTGTTTAACCCTTTCTCTCTCCTAGACATAGCTACTGACTGAGCTTCTACTGTTACTAAATCTATGTGCTCTCTTTCAGACTCTAACCTTGAAAACTGGCTCAGAGTTTATATGTTCCTTCTTTCTAGGTGAAACGACTAAAGGAGCTACATCCATTAACATTTACTTTTCCTTCCCATAGAAAGTACTCCTGGATCAGTGCTTCTTTGTTCTCTTTGTGTCTCTGCTCTGTTCTCTCAAACCCCCAGTCAGTCATGGCAGATGGCCGCTCACACTGAGCCTGGTTCTGGTTCTCCTGGAGGTTTCTTCCTGTTAAAAGGGAGTTTTTCCTCTCCACTGTCGCTACATGCATGCTCAGTATGAGGGATTGCTGCAAAGTCAACGCCAGTGACTGTCCACTGTCTCTACATGCTCATCCAGGAGGAGTGAATGCTGCAAGTCACTGACTGGATGCAATCTGCTGGGTTTCCTTAGACAGAAAAACTTTTTATCCAATTTGAATAAATAACAGAATCTGACTGCACTGTTCAATGATTAGGATTAATTGTAATGTATGTACCTGACTTTTGTGAAGTGCCTTGAGACGACATGTGTTGTGAATTGGCGCTATATAAATAAACTGAATTGAATTGAATTTTTAGTGAAACAGCCAGTGAGCCTACACACACACACACACACACACACACTGAACTAAAGTCAAAATCAACATACCTCCACCACCAACGCAGGATCACTGACGCCGTGGATTCCTACTTGGCAAGGTTAGGGTTAGGGTTAGGGCAAGGTTCAATTCTGCACTTTCTGGGTTTTTATTTTAAATAATATCTTTGACCTTGATACCACCAGCAATTAGATCACATTTACAACACTATTCGTTCAAAAGTAGCAAATCTGTTAGCATCTAACTGAACCAGTAGAGCTTCAGCTATAGTTTGGTGTTAGTTATACGTCTTGAGCTTTAGGGTGGCCCTGTGGACACCACAAAGGGTCTTGTAACCTGTGGGTTGCCGGTTCGAGCCCAGATCTACAGAGGGAGAAGGTATTCCAGATTAACAGTTTAAATGTGTGAAAAAGAGACTATAGACCAGTGATTTTGAAAGTCCAGGGCACTTTAGTACAAATTTACCCGGATATTTTCACTTTCCTTTACTTTCACAGGTAAAAGGTCCTTATCTAAGGGAGGTCTTTCCAGTTTCCCCAGGATTGTTGAAGGGGCGGGTTGTGTGCAGCATGGGCATGGCACCACTAGCAGCAGTAATGGTGGTGGTGAGTATTCAAATGTGTTGTTTTTACACCATTCATTTGTTACAAAAGTAGTTTTAAGATGTTTTTAAGCGAGAAAGTACACCTCAAAACTTAATCCGTGCAGTTAGTTCATCAGTTCACCGCTTCATTACAGTTCTGTAAGACAAATATTTTAATGCAGTACTGATGGTCAGAGCAATTTAAATTTTCCGTGTACATAAAAAAACCACACATTTCTCTAAGGTATTAAGGTTTTAATTCATATGCTTCTGGACTGATCAGCTGTTTCTTTAATCTAGTAAATACAATTTTTACAAATACATTGTTCTGTTTGTGCTGTAGTTATTGAACATGAGTTTATCTTATGATAATAAAAGAAAAATAAGTGTGTTCATCAGTGTTTAATAGTTATTGGAAATAAATCATGCTGTTGTAAAGCAACAACTCCTGATGCAGGTCGGTAAACAAATGTTAAATAATGATTTAAACGTTTCCTCCTTATGGATCCAGAGCAACTTAAGGAATAATAGAAGGAATTAATTACCTGTGTAACTCAAATGCTGCTAATCTATTCTAATCTATTATTTGAAAGTTGAAACAAAAAATATTTATTAGCCAACAGTGTTTTAAACGGAGTGAAGGAGTACTGCCATCTGCTGGAATGAAGGTGTATTGCAGTTCTCTTCTCAGCTTCCCCATACGTCATCAGGCTGATTTAAATAAATGGTCCTTGGCCTCTCTAGGCAATGGAAACAGAACGTACACAATTCCCTGGGATTCCTTTTACCCGGGTAAAACAAATCCTTGGGCTTTAAATCCTGGGAAGGACAGAGCATGCCACTGTGTTGGAGCACCACCTTCTGGTGAACTGGGGACTTGTTTGTAATCATTCAGTTTTCATGAAAAGCGTGTATATCAGATGTTATAAAGCAATCCTTCCTCTCAGCTGAGTATATAATCTAGATTGTAACAGCAGTAAAATGTTGGAGTTTGACACCATCTATCAGGATCATTCTCAGTGCTTCTGAGCAGCTTCTATAACTTCTGTTCTACAGTTCATTCTCACTTACTCCAGTTAAGAAGTAAATAGTAAGAGATAAAGAGTCATTTATGATAAGATGTTAAGAGTTTTGGCTACAAATGTGGAATGGTGAAAGGAGAAATTACAACAGAACTGAATAAGTGGTTAATCCACGGTTTTCATGGAAACAGTAGAAAATAATCCAGGTTAAGACCTAATCATACAGGTTTAAATAAAACATTTCAAACTGTGGGAAATGTCATGTTAGCACTATGCAGTCACTGTAATGTTGCTGAAAAGGTCCAAATGCATTGTCCCAGTACACACACTGGGAAGACACTGAGTGCAGCAGAGGGTGACAGAGGTCTGCAAGGGATGGGACATGCAGGAGATTACTGGATGACATTGGAATAAAAGAAACAAAGAGAAACTCCTGACTTTTTATTTTTATCTTTGGTTTGTAGGATAGTTTTAGATCGATCCTGTCCTACACATCCCGGTACGGTAGGGGGCGGTATGCACCTTAGCTCGGCATTCTAACCCTCCATTAAACACAAAGAAGATGCTGAACAAAAAGATGGGGGAGCGTCGTCCTTCGTGTTTTCTTGGGTTTTTGTTGACGGAGCAGCAGCGGGAGAGTTAATAAAGCTGTAAGATAGAAACAGCAGCAGTTGGTGAACTCTGGAAAGAAGAGAAACGGTTTGAAGCTCAGCTGGAACTGCTCAGTAACGGTTGAAGGAAAGTTTGGAGAGAGAAAAGCTACCAGAGATGTGGAGGCAGCAGGTCAAACAGCGACTGGATGCAGCAGAGGAGCAGGAGGCTGATTATAATCCGTTAGATCGGCTGCACAGACTGGGTCTGTATGATTTAATTATTCACCTCAGCTGGCTGGATGGTAGCTACAGATTTAAATACGCAGAGAGTCGAGCAGACGCTGCTTAGCCTTTGTTGCTCTGCAGAAATGATACGTCAGCGCGTCCGCCATATTGTGAGTTGCAGGTCTCCTTGGAAACCAACACCAGGAGGTTGGGAAATTAAAAAAAACAATCACGTTTACAGGAATTACATTTTATTAGTCATTGTTGTATAGAAAAATATGTTTATCAGTACTAGAAGCTGTGATTATTAGGATAAGATCAGCTGTATCTCCGAACCCAGTTAGGACAGAATAACCAATCTGCGACGCTTTAACAGACCGTTACCGACTATAATTACTCTCATGGGACATTTTTTGGTGTTTTGAATTTTATTTTTCTTTAACTGTTGATGCTTGGTAGATAAAATTAGGTTAGCTTTAGTATTGGTTGTTCCATCGACTCCTTTTCAACATGCATTTATTTTATCCACCACCATTTCAAAGGGATGTATATCTTTTATATTTCCTGGTGTTGAATTCCCGTGAAGCTGCCATGTCTTCCTGGAAGCACGTTTTTGTGCGCTTCTGTGCTAATTTGTCACCTTAGAATGGGCTGAAGGGTAGAAACCTTGCAACACACCCGACATGGAGGTCTGTCTGCAGAGAAGCACAGGAGCTGAAGCCCTCAGGCCAGAGAGGCACAGAGAGGCTGTAAGAAATGAGATCCAGTTGGGCAACGCTTGCTACGGACATTGGCAGCATTTGAGTGTATTTTAGAATATCCCAGCTTAGTATCTGAACACTGCTAATATCCTCTTCTGGTTCACCATACTACACGGGATCTAAGATGCAGGCTGGGCAGTGACGCCCCTGAAACAGTCTGACGGATAAAAGCAGGATGTGGTAGGCAGGTGTAGCTTGATCGCCTTTAACATGTGACCTTTACCATGTGGTCTATGGGCTGGAGGTTGCACAGTCGACCTAGGAGACACCACTTCTCATGTGTCATGTTTCTTAGAGGGGGGTGGTCCTGTTGGTGGGGGGATAATGGTGGGGTAAACACTACAACTAATGTTGTCTCCTAACAGCAACAACAAATCACAATATGTGGGCAGACTGAACCTCAGCCTTCCAGGTGATGCTTTGGAAACATTTAAGGAAAAACAATAGTTTAGTTGGATTCTGCAGTCCCATTCAGAGAGAAGATTGTAGCAGTGACCTCTAAAGGACAGCGGCGCCTCTTAGCAACATACTGCCATGGTTTTCTTATTCTCAACCAGCTGCTTCATTCAGTCCATCCTGCTAGTTTCAGGTTGGTTCCCCTTGTGCCTTCACAACTGACTTAATTCTTCAGGTTATAGGATCCATCAAGGTGTCAGAAACAGTCCTCAGATATATTGGACCATATTGACTTGATGACATCACGCAGTCATCCATGATGAGGATCTCATTTACCACGTCATCCCAAAGCTGCTTATCTGGCCTGAGATCTGTGACTGTGGAGACCATTGGAGAACTGTGAACTCGTGAAGTTCCAGAAACCAGCTGCATACAGGACGCTGCCCTTTAGAGAGGTGACCTTTGTCTTTCAGCCAAGCATCTCAAAGATCTTTGTTGCTATGGCATGTTTCAGCTTGATGTTCTACATACTCTAGAGCTTTAACGTCTACCAGTAAGACTCTCAGGGGTGTTGACTCATTGAGGTCGCTCAGAAATCTAACTACTGACTAACAACAAGCCTCTGCTAGATGCACGGGGCCCGGGAGCGAGGCCAAGCGAGCCCCAGACTGCCCAGATTGGCTACCAGATAGCCTATGAGCCGACGCCGCCACCATGGATCCTGGGTCTGTATCGAGAGCCTTTATGGAGAACCCAGTGTGGAAGAAATATTTGGCGGTCAGTTTACAGGCAGCTGCTCAAATCAACACCGAGTGCAGAATATACAAGGTGATGCTCAGTCTCCAGTACTGCTCTGCAGAGGTCTGAACCTTCTCAGCCAGATCATCTCAAAGAGTGGCTATGGGTACCAGTTTCAAAGTGGAGCGATCATCACTCGCCTCTTTGACACGGATGACGTGAAGCTGTATGCCAAGAATGAGCCTGAAATGGACTCACCGATCCAGCAGACCAGGATATACAGCCAGGACATCGGAATGTCGGACTAGATTATTGTGAACAAAAGGAATGTAAGAAAGGACAGATGATCCCCAGAAGGTTAAGTTTCAGAGTTTTAGGACAACTGCAGCTCACTCGGCATCCAACAGGTGAACTGCAGCCTTGGAGAAGCTGGAAGGAGGTCAGTTAAAACAAAGGACCTACAGAGAGGAAGAGAAGCAGCTAAATGTTAAGAATAAAGTCCAAGCTGTTAAGATGTACAGATCTGTGGAAACGTTTTGACCCCCAATTTTTATTTTTTTTTTTGCTTTTCTCTCCAGCATAAAAGGTTCAGATCATCAAACTGTTATTATCAGACAAATATAACCTTTAAATACAAAAAGCAGTTTTCAAATGATGATTTCATTTATTAACAGGAGAAAATAGGTCAGCCCTGATGATTCCTTCTGCAGACCCGATTGTTGGTTGCAGTCTGGACCGGTCCTGTTTTGTGGATGATTATCATGGTTAACAAGCTCAAACCAGCATGTAGTTTAGCAGCAGTGACAGGGGACAGACAGTTTGAAGAGAGAAGAGCAGGTGAAGGAAGGCAGAGGATGACACCCAGACTCTTCATCCTTAGGAGAGAGTAACAAACAAGCTGTCCAAAAACTGCCAGATTCTGTTGATCTCTGGTTCTGTTGCTGTTAGGTTTTAAGATACTGGTGGAAAATCAGTATCTGATATCTTGGAAGGCAGTTGCACAGAAGGTTGAGATGAAGAGTAGAGAAGGAGAAATGTTCATCTTGGTGTTATCCTAGAACAGAACCCAGAGGAACAGTAGGTGTGACTGGAGATGAATAGTTCTGGAAGAATTTGACCCAGATGGACTGAGTGCAACCAGAGAGAGATGATTGAAACCAGTTCAAGAGTTTGTTAGATATATCAGTAATAGATGTTATGTGAAATCATGTCAATGAGAGTCTAGAACTGGCTCCAAAGAGCAGATCATTATTTGTTTTAACCACCGTTCTGTCAGAACCAGAGAGAACAGAAACCAGACTGGAATTTCTCTAAAAGATTAATACAACCAGATGTTTTCATGATGTTCATCCTGTGTTTCAGTGTTCCCTGAAGATGTTCAGCAGAGACTGCTGGTTAAAGAAGAAGCTCCTGAAGAACCTGATGTCTACCAGCAGGATCCACAGACTGTCCACATAAAGGAGGAACAGGAGGAGCTCTGGATTGGTCCAGAGGGAGAGCACCTAGATGCGAACGACGACACTGATGCCGCCAGGTTTCCAGTCATTAAAGTTATCGTTAAGAGTGAGGATGAGGAAGATGAACCTCTGTTCTCACAGCTTCATCACGACCAAACAGAAGACGAAGATCTTCCGAGCAGCAGCTCAGCTGAGCAGATGAAGGCAGAGACTGATGAAGAGGACTGTGGAGGAGCAGAATCCAGCAGGTACCCAGATCTAAACACTCACAGAGACTCCTCCAACTCTCCAGAGACTGAAATCAGTGATGAAGAGGATGATGGTGTGAAGCGTCCTGACTCCCAGCTGAACCCGCTGTCAGATCATGGCTCTGAAACCGCAGACGTGATGAGTGACTGGAAGGAGAGCAGTGCTCCCGGGTCGGGTGGAACCGCCGCCAGGCTGAAGTGTTTCATCTGTGATGACTGTGGTAAAACCTTTAAGAAGAGACATCATCTGAACGAGCACATCAGAAGCCACACAGGAGAGAGGCCGTTCAGCTGTGACGTTTGTGGCCAGAGGTTCAGCCTGAAGAAGTGTTTAAACGTTCATGTGAGGAACCACTCAGGAGAGAAACCGTTTTGTTGTGATGTTTGTGGGCAGAGGTTCAGCCTGAAGAGGACGTTGCACGACCACCTGAGGATCCACACCGGGGAGAAACCATTTAGTTGTGATGTTTGTGGCCAGAGCTTCACCATGAAGAAGACTTTAAATGATCACCAGAGAATCCACACAGGACAGAGACCTTTCAGCTGCGACGTCTGTGGGCAAACATTCAGCCTGAGGTCCACCTTAAACAGACACATCCAGATTCACACGGGTCAGAAATTATTCCGCTGTGACCTTTGTGGACAAAGATTTAGACAGAAGTCCACTTTAAACCGACACGTGACCATCCACGCGGGACAGGAGACCTTTCCTTGTGAGGTTTGTGAACAAAAGTTTGAGCGAAAGACTCATTTAAACATACACATGAGAGTCCACGCAGGACAGCAGCCGTTCTGCTGCGACGTCTGCGGACAAAGGTTTGACCGAAAGTCCAATTTAAACATACATGTCAGAATCCACACGGGACAGAAGCCACATTGTTGTGGTTTTTGTGGACAAAGTTTTGGCAGGAAGTCCAATTTAAACAGACACATGAGAATCCACACAGGAGAGAAGTCGTTTTGTTGTGAGTTTTGTGAGCAAAGGTTCAGCCTGAAGACGAGTTTGAACGATCACCTGAGAATCCACACGGGGGAGAAGCCGTTCTTCTGTGATGTTTGTGGGCAGAGATTTCGCCAAAAGTCGACATTAAATATTCACATGAAAATCCACACCAGACAGAAATAACGTTCTGTTTGTGGTCCAACATCTGGCTGTAGGACACAGAGGCAGCAGCCAGACGTTCCTGGGAAGTCACCATAACTCCAGTTATTCTGGCCGGTGGTGAAACCTTCTACAACAACCACATGATTTGTTGCATCCATTCTTTATTATCTAGCTGTAAAAATAATATTTGTATTTATATGTTCTAATATAATCGTGACGCTGTTGAGAACCATTGTGAAGAACCGCCTCAGTTCCCTCCGTGGTTTCTAACAGGTTGGAGTTGCTCCGTTGTCTGATGTTTGTGTGGGAATGAACCCTGATTATCTCCAGGTTCTCCTGGTTTCCATAAGATGGATTCCTTGGTTTCAGCAGATCTTCATTCATTTGCCTTTGAAAGCTCTGATGTCTCCCAGCAGTCCGTCTTCTCTGCAGAAAGAGAAAAGGCTTCAACTATGAATGTGATGATGTGTGAAGGAATGTTTAGTGCATAAAACGGGTCAGCCAAAGTTCAACCAAAGTAGAGCAATTTATTACATCCAAGTAAAACGAATTTTGTTTGAAAAGAAGTGTTTGTTCTCACTCTGTTATCAGATTAAAGTATTAAATATTAAAGGACCTGAAATAAAATGGAGCAAAATAAATAAATCTGTCATGAAATTCTGGGTTTTTCTTAGTAAATTAACTATTGAAGCTGTTATTTAGCCAAGGTGGTCCAGTTGAGGTTCCACTCCTCTTCCATGGAGGAACATTTTGTAGAAATGGTCCCAGTTATTGTCCAGCAAACCCAAGACACAAGCTCCTTTCACATCAGAAACCTGCAGGGAGAACCTCCATACAGATGGAGATGAAGTCCACTGATGCTCCAATGAGTTGTTAGTTTGGTTGATCAAGAACATCTCCGACCGCCTTCTGTTTGTATCCTCATCAAACCTAGAAATTCTGCTCCAAAGAACAAGATCCTGATCAGCATTTTTATGGTTCTGTTCCTCACCGAATCCTTCGAGGAGTCTGGGCTATCTGCTTAACCAGAACCCAGATACTGGACTGGGCGGAGCTGTTTTAGTCTCCACGCTGGAACTTCCTAACCCACGGATCTTTGTTCTAATAAACCAGAGGAAAGTGCTGGAGGAGCTGGTACCAAACCCAAACCGGTACAGGGAGGAGCCGGCCTGGAGCTACTCAGGTCCCAGAGAACCTAAACGTCTTGAACCTGAAGGAAACATGTTGCAGAAGATGTTGGTCTGCTTCTAACTGGACCTTTTTAAAACATTGATGCCAATAATTGATCCCAGTTTACATCATAGACCAGCAAATGAAACCAGTTAATGAAGAGTTGACTGGGCTGGTGGGACCCCTCTCTGAGTGTGAGCTTCTGATGCCCTCCAACATGTCGTGGATTGACTTGAGTGGATGGTTGCTGGACCCTCTGGGCTTGGTACCCTGGCTAAACCCTGACCATCTCCAGGAGACGGCGGATGTCCCTCAGGAGCCTCTAACCACCTGTTAACATCTCTGGTGCTGCACTGTCGGACTGAGTACTCCTCTGCTCCATATTCAACGCCAGCTTCCGCATTGCCATGGTAACCATCAGCACCTCCTCGGGTGAGTAATGAGCTTTGCAACAAACAGTTTTAAACCAAAGATTTATTTCACAAATGTGGACACATTGTAAGACCCTGTTATGGCTTTGAGCTGGAGCCTTCTCCACTAGGGTCAGTGGAGGTAGGGCTGGAGGAGGTCTTGGCAGATGAAGATATGAGAAGAGACAGCACTAAGTGTCTCCATGAAACATCTCAACCAGTCAACTTGTTTTCTATAAAGGTTTCCTCTTTAACAGAAGAACTTGGTTTGGACCTCTGAGAAAAGTCTACCAGGGTTGCACCAATAAGGGTCCTAGTTTGGATCCTGCCCAGGGGACCATGTCTGCATTCAGGCACATCTAAAGAATTAGAATATCATCTGATAGTTCAATATTTGTATCCCTCCTCTCAGAAAGTGAATCCCGTTTATTATTTTAGATTTGTCACACAGAGTAAAATATTTCAAGCCTTTATTTCTTGTAGTTTTGATGATTCTGGCTCACAGAATGAAAACCCAAAAAGAATTCCAGAACATCAGAATATATACATCAGATTAATAGAAAAGGATATTTTAAACAGAAATGTCCAACTTCTGGATACTAAGTTCATTTCTATCCACTCAGTACCTGGTCTGGGCTCCTTCTGCATGAATTACTGCATCAATGCAGTGTGGCATGGAGGAGATCAGCCTGTGGTTCTGCTGAGGTGTTCTGAAAGTCCAGATTGCTTTGCTAGCGACCTTCAGGTCATCTGTCTCTTTGGTTCTGGTGTCTCTCATCTTCCTCTTGACAGAACTCCATAGATTCTCTGTGGGGTTCTGGTCTGGTCAGGTCAGTTTGCTGGGCAACCAAGCTCAGTACCACCATGGTCAATGGACCAGCTTTGGGTACCTTTGGCAGCGTGGGCCAGTACCAAGTCCTGCTGAAAAATGAAATCAACATCTCCATACAGCTGGTCAGCAAAAGGAAGCATAAAGTGCTCTAAAATGTTCTGGTAGATGCCTGCATTGACTATGGACCTCAAAAAACCCAGTAGACCAGAACCAGCAGGTGGCATGACAACCCAAATCATCACTGACTGTGGAAACTTCACACTGGACCTCAAGCAACATGGATTCTGTGTCTCTCCACTCTTCCTCCAGACTCTGGGACCTTGATCTCCAAATGAAACGAGAACTTTCCTTTAATCTAAAAACAGGACTTTGGACCACTGAGCAACAGTCTGGTTCTGTTTCTCCTCAGCCCAGATCAGACCTTTGTAGCTCATGTTGGGGACCGTCTGACGGTTTTTGAGCACGAGCCAGCCAGTCCACCCTTGTAAAGGGTTTTGTTCCCCTGGTGCACCTTCCCAACACTTTTTCCTTTCCACTCAACGTTTAGAATCAATTGGGTCCGACTGTGAACAACCAGCTTCTTTAGCAATTCAATTTTGTGGCTTCCCCTCCTGGTAGAAGGTGTCCATGACTGTCTTCTGTCAGTCTCCAATATGTAACATTTTCACAATATTCTGATTTTCTCAACTTTGGATTTTCATCATCTGTAAGCTGCAATCATTTAAATTACAAGAAATAAAGCCTTAAAATATTTTTTTCTATATGTAATGAATCAATATAATAGATTAGTTTCACTTTCATTAATTAGGGACAAAAATATTGATCCTTTAAACGATATTCTATTTTTTTGAGATGTACCCGGGTTCTAAAGCCATGCATGCTGGGTTTTCCACTCTGCAGAAAGGAGGAAGCCGTGTTAGGAAACGGGTGGATGGGTCTGAAGCAGCAGCAGGTCTGACTTGTTAAGAACGAGTCATGTCCCATCAGAACCCAGGTAGAAGCCCTGTCTTCTTCTCAGATCGAGTCTTTATTTCAGGAAGCGAATACTCATCTTGTGATCGATGTTCACTTTCTCCAGCGACTGAAAACGAAGAACAAAACGGACATTTAAAGAATTGACCTCCCCTCTCTTTTAAATTATTATAATATGTATTTAATAAAATACTCAGACCATTCAGTTGAATCAGGATCATTAAAACAGTACATTTAGGTTCTGTATCAGTTCTTAAGATAAGATAAGATTTTATTTGTCATTATGTTTCTAGAACATAACAAAATTGCTGTGTTACCCTCAGTAATAAGTAAATAAATAAATAAAATAATAAAGCTTATATACTGTATGTAGCTAAATCTCAATTTGTCCTTAAGGTGCAGCAAATGGGTGTGAGTGCGTCTGCAGGGAGGTAGAGGAGATGGAAGGAGGACAGATGGATTTAAAGCTCTTGAGAAAAAGCTGTTTCCTCAGTCGAGTGGTTGTAGTCTTTATACATCTGTATCGTTTCCCAGATGGCAGCGGTACAAACAATTTGAATCCTGGGTGGTTTTGGGATCAGCAGCAATAAAACTGGCCTTCCTTGCAGTCTGCCAGCGTAAATTGAGTCCGGTTTTGGTAAATGACCCCCAAAATCCACGGGGCAGTTTTCATCACCCGGGCCAAGTCATTTCTGTCCTGGACTGTGCAGTGGCGACCACACGGTCATACTGAGGCAAGAGGATGCTCTCAATCACAGCTCTATAGACATTTTTGGCAACTGAGCAGAAGTCCAACCCTGAGCCTCCTCATCAGAAAAGGGGTTTCAGTGACCGGGTCAGGTCGGGGGATGTGGATACCGGGAATTTTGATGTTGTCCACACGCTCCACTATCTCCCCTGAATGGTAATAGGTGTGTGCACTGTCTTCCTGGACCTCCTATAATCCACTATGACCTCCTTGGTCTTACTGGTGTTGAGCACCAGGTTGTTCAATGAACACCACTGGGACAGGTGCTGGATCTCCTCTCTGTAGAAGGTCTCATCATTTTTCGTTATCAGACCCACTGGAGTGGTATCATCAGCAAACTTTAGGACCCTGTTAGAGGAGTGGATGGCTGCGCAGTCGTGGGTGAACAGTGTGAAGAGAGCTGGACTAAGCACACAACCCTGTGGTGTGCCTGTATTGAGGACCAGAGTGGATGATGTTCGGTTCCCTATTCTCACCACCTGAGGTCGGCTGGTGAGAAAGTCCCAGATCCAAAGACACATTGATGATGAAAGCCCCAGGTCATGTAGCTTCATTATCAGCTTCTCCGGGATGATGGTATTAAATGCTGAACTGAAGTCGACCAATAACATCCTAACATAAGGGCTGTATGTAGTGCAATGGAGACAGCATCCTCTGTGGACCGGTTCCTCCTATAGGCAAACTGATGCTTGTCCAGGCCGGCAGGAAGGCTATCCTTGATGTGCTTCAGGATGATCCTCTCAAAGCATTTCATTATGACTGGGGTTAGTGCGACTGGGCTTGTTTTACTTTCTAACATAATTTAGCTTTTGGCCATTGAACAGGAAATCATGAGACCCCAAACTGATGACTGAAATCTTAGCTGATTTTATCAGATATATTTATTATAACCTGTCAACAAGAGGCCACTTCTGGTTGAACTTTACCTTCTGTAAATGAATCAGTATTTAGGTCCATATCTGGTTAAAATCTCCACTTTCTGCTTTATGTTTTCTTTTTTAGCATTAGCTCATATTTCTCAGGGTGAGGCACACCTTTCTCTGTTTAAACCTTTAATCTCAGGAACGTTGTCTTCAGACTGGATCATCTGCTAGACACTTGACCTTCAGTACTAATGCTGCTTCCTTGCCAAACTCTTCTTTTCATAGGTTTATGAAACATGTTTCCTGGAGAATCTTGGCTGCAGGAGAAGGAAGAACACAGTTCAGCAGCCTGATCATCAAGGTGACTGTGGATGTTGGTGGTGAAGAAGTTCCTCGGGTTAGAAAATGTTACTTAGTCTTCATCTTTAGTTTGTATCTGCTGTGGAGGCCTAAGAATCCACAGTTCAGAAGTCATTTAATTTATTTAAGCAACCATCAGCTGCATGGCACCTCTAACTGGTGTTTATACCTAGGAAGGAGACAGAGGACCATCCCAGCCTGATGATGACTGAGGGAAACCTCACTGTGAACACATGAATGTGGGATTTAAAACCAAACTGTTCACAGATAAAACCAAACCGAGCTGTTCCAGGGGCTACAGCTGAAGTGGACTCACCTTTCTGAACTCATCGAAGGAGATGGCGTCATCCTTGTCCAGGTCGGCCTCCTGAATGGCTCTCTCTGCGATGCTCTGCAGCTGCTCCTCCGTCACCGGCATGCCCAGCATTTCTCTCAGTACCTGGCAGTAACAGCACCAATTTGGTCCATAATCGTGTCTCATGGCTGCTTTTCTACAGAAGTGTCTAGTTGTATTCTGAGCTACATTTTCTGTATCTTTTCTGTTTTATTGCGGTTCTCCTCCAAGTCTTACAAACAGAAACTATTAAAACACTGTTGAAGTAGAATAATCTTGTCCAGTTGCTACAGCAGAACTACAGGTCCATCTAAAATCTCCCGCTTATCAGTATGGTTATTGAAAAAGCTGTTTCTTAACAATGACCAGCTGCTTCCAGCCAGGTTTCCTGCTCACCACAGAACCCAGGCTGGTTTGAGTCCTGCTTGAAGTTCAGAGACTTTTTCTGTCTGTAGGTAATTTCACATCAGAGCTGACAAAAGATCACATGCGGGGATCCCCAAGGTTCCATCCTGGGACCCTTTCTGTTCAATATCTACATGCTTCCCCCAGCTCAGATACAGGGACAGCAGAGTCTGTATTAGTGTGGCGGTCCAGACCGGGACACACTGAAGCACCACGGGTCATTACAGAGGTTGATACTGTGGACTCGTTCTACACTGAGTGGACCGAACTCCTCTGTCTACCAAAGTCCTCTAGAATTAAATGTGAGCCCATCTGTCCAACAGCCAAAGCTTGTTCCAAACTGGGTCATCAACAGAACAACGATCCCAAACCAACCACAGCATTAGATCTACAACAGAATGCCTGGAGAGAAGAAGAATCCAAGGTTTTGCAATGGCCTAGTCAAAGTCCAGACCTGAACCTGATTAAAATGCTGCAGTGGGACCAGAGTGGACTACAACATTGTGAGAGACGGATAAAGTACTGTTGCTGAAGGAGGTTCTACAGGCTGCTGGATCAGACACAGTGGACTCTGCTGGTGTTGGGTTTAAATCACTTCAGAACCAGCAAAAGATCAGATTATTGTTGTCATGTCTTGATGGGTAAAACTCTGGACCTGAAAGAGCATTTTGTTTGTACACCAGTTTTATAATATGGACCACAGACAGAAGGAACAGTGAGATGTTCTGAACATCTCCAAAAAGAAATAAAACGAGAGTCCCAGACCTGAAGAAGCTCCACTCTGGAAATTTTCCCATCTCTGTCCCGATCATACAGCCGGAAGGCAACTGAAGAGGGACATTTTCTGAATGATTGTCTCTTTTTAGGATGCTCGCTGTTGTGTCAGAGAAAATGAGAAACGTAGACTGACATTTGTTTCCGGTTCCTGCTGTTGGCCGGCTCGGGCTCCTGCTGCGCTCCCTCTCTGGTCCGGTTTTTCTCCTTTGGACGGAAGTGAGCCAGAACTCGGACAAAGGAGGGAAAGTCCACCGTTTCCTGTCTGCAGGAAGGAAGGTTAAATGTTAGACCAACTACTGTAAATACAGCATGGCTATAATTACTGCATTCACTGAGAGGAGCAGAGGTCCAATGCTGTACCCTGGAAGGAAAAAGGCTTCAACGATTCTGTCACCGATGGGGTTCTCAGACAGCTCCCGCACTGCTTCAAAATCCTCGGACCTGAGACACAAGCAGAATGAAACTGAGTGACCGGGAAGCTAAGCTGACACTGAATTACTTTCTTCTTCCATTAAATACAGGCGTCATCAATGATCTATGATGTCCTCATCTTTATTAAGTGTTAATTGTGCAGGAAGTTCTGCAGCTGAAGGACCAGAATTTACATCTGCAGATTTAGTTGAAGTGTAGAAAGAAATGCATCCTTTCAAGTCGGAGAACCTAGAGAGAACCCAGGAATGCATGGGCCGAACCTCAGACATCATGCAGAAAGACATGTAAGGATAAAGAAATCAACAGCAGGAATAATTCTCATAATCCAGAGTTTGTATTCAGCCCATTTTACTCTGATACCTGCAAATAAAACACAGTAAAACCAATAGACCACCCCAAGCTCTGAACATCTCACTGACTTCTGTTCAATTCATCATCTGAACATGGAGGATGGACCAACTTCAGACCTACCAAGACATGGACGTCCACCTAAACAGACAGCAAGGACAGCATTATTCAGAGAAGCAGCCAAGAGGTCCATGGTATCTCTGGAGGAGCTGCAGAGATCCACAGCTCAGGTGGGACAATAGTTTGACAGGACAGTGTCAGTCAGGACCTCATAGGTCTGACCTTTATAGGCAAGGCAAGTTTATTTCTATAGAACATTTCAGCAACAAGACCAAAGTGCTTTACATGATTGAGTAATGTTGCAGTCATGATGAAGGAAAGTAAAGAAGAGTTGGACTACAGACTGAATTAATGTTGCTCGTTTCTCCCTGGGGGAGTTAGCTCATTAGAACTGTTTTCACTCGATAATTGGGGAATATTCCTTTCAAACCCGGTCCACATCTGGACCGAGAGTCAGAGTCTTTCCTCCTAACCGCCCAGCTCAGCCACAGTCTGTCAGGAAGGGGTCTTTAACAGTGAGCTGCTTCTCACTGTGAGCAGCGAGGTCCTTCATGCTGTCTGGAAAATCCGAACTTTTACTCGTATGTTTTAGTTGACAGTTTACAAAAGCAACTCAAATAATTTAAACCTTGATTTAAAAGAACTCATGGATTCAGCATCGCTGCAGTTTTCTGGAAGTTTGTTCCATGTTTGGTTCTGCCTTTTAGAGAAGACTCTAAAGGCAGATAAAAGAAATTTTATCTGCTGTCTCTAAATATTTGTTGAATATGAAACCCTGCCTCCAGGCTGACTGTGTGTGGTGTTCAGATCAGGTCTCTGAGTTTGTGAGCTTCTAGATGATCCTGACATCAGTTCAGATTTGGTTTGGTTTGTCAAACTAACTTCCATCTCTACCTTCAGCAGTGTGTTCTGTTGTTTGGGATAATCTGATCCCCGCTGATGATTGCGCATAGCACATAAAACGGCAACCAGGGATGTTTCCGAACTTAGTCAGAATTATGCAGACTTTTAGTTTCAGGTTACATCAGAAATCCAGAAATTTCTTCTAAAATGATTAATGTGTTCAAGTGCAGAACCATGAAGCTACTGTATCTGTCTTTGCTCACAAATTAAGCCCAGTTTCTGCTCCAGCTGTCAGAACCATGATGTCCTGCTGACCAACCTCAGGTGTCCTTTGTTGTCTTTGTCCAGAAACTGGAACCTCTCATAGAGACGGAGGAGGTGGGCAGCAGAAACTGAAAATACAAACAGTTAAACTGAGTCAGGTTTGATTCTGGGGTTCTGCTGGACTTGATGTTCTGGGCATTCAATATTAGAAACACAGAAAATCAAAAAACAGAACCAAGTGAACAACTCAACCCCCCCGGTGAATATGACTTACAAATGAAAATTGATTTATCAAATACTTTTTTAAAGTGGTTTTAAAAGTGAGGAGACTTTTGAGGTAGATTGTGTAACTTGAGAATGGCAGCATGGTCAAAGTAAGCTCTGCACCGGTGCTCCAGCCAGGATGTGCAGTGTTGGTTCCTAGTCTGGAAAGTTAATTCTCTTATTTATTTTCTTGTTGCATTTGGAGGCAACTCTTCACCAGTCAGACATGAGCGACGTATTCTACGTTGCCTGTGGGTTTAATTAAACACGCTCTCATGTTAACTAATACTTTCTTTTCTACCCGTCTGAAGAAATCACCTGTTTGTAACCAACCAATCATTTGCTTCCTGTAATTCAGTGCGCATCCTGTCCTCTACCACGATTTAACTCAATATGCAACCATTTAAAGCTTACAAGAAACCTCTATGATCCATAATCATCAAAATGAACAGAACTTTAAATCTAACACTGTCTACAATTAACCTATATAACATCTAAGCTCAACTTTTTACATTTAGTTTGTTTTAACATGAAACTAAAATATGGAGCACTCTCTGCTAACCTCAAATGGCACTCTATGAAAGCCTGGGGGCGCCCTTTAAACACCTGTTGGCATATTTAGCCATTTTTGTCAGACTACAGTTAGGCCTGCTAAGCATATGAGTATATGAGTATTGGACTTGCCATATGTGTATCACTCTTACTGGTCAGAGAGCTCCTGATTACCATCTTTACCTGTTCCTGCATTGCTTCAGTATGGACAGCTTTACATAAAATCTAAATCTACTCATTTCCTGTCATGGCTCTTAACAAAAAGCAGTAGAAACACATGTGAGCGCCCTCTTCTGGTTCACCTGTGACTGCCATGCCTCAGACCAGAGGTCTCTATCTCCAGTCCTTCGAGAACCTCTGTCCTGCACCAGAACCTCAGCAGGTCACCAAGTTCTGCAGAGGCCCTGCCAACGAGTCATTCATTCGATTCAGGTGTGTTGAAGCAGAAGTACATCTAAAATTCTCAGGTCGGTGGTTCTCCAGGCTGAAGATTGAGACATCTGTTCTGTGGCGGTTCCAGATCAATGTATTTACCTTTACATCCTGCTGAGCGGTTCTTATGGATTTTTTTATTATAAAATGATGTTTTGTGTTAATTACTGCTCCTGCAGTAATCATTGCAGACGGCCTGAAGTAACCCATCAGTTATGTTTCAAATAAATGCCTGATGTTCATTACAGGGTTCGTGAAAAAATAAAATATTGTTTGTTGCTTTGGAAAAGTCTTCTGATTACTGCTGAAGGTTCCAGAGACACAGACACTGCAGTATCGACCATAAACAGAAGCAGGAAAACAGTTTTTATCTTCTCTCCAGCGTCTCTATCAGCGAGGGCAGTTCAGGGAGGAGACACAGATCAACCACCCTGATGAGTCCTGCAGGACTGGCGATGAGAGCTCTCATACATCAACCAGATCCAGAAAAACAGACTCACACTGAAAGGAGTCAGACCTCCTGACAAACATTTATGGCTTTAAAGTTTCGGTTTTCTCTCACTTTATCCTGATAACTGATTTATTAATGAAGGTTTGACACAGTGAGCTGCAGATTCTCTGCAGAAATGTTCTTCCAGCTCACTGTCCTTGTTGGACATCTTTTAAAAAGCTGAATCAGAACAACATGTTAAATAAACCTGTGTAAAACACAGTTTTTGGTAACTGTTGCAGGTCTGTGCTTTGCCTTTTTCATGCTCTTGTTAATATTTTGGAATAGAAACATCCTCCATGGTTACAGCAGATGATCAAACGCTTTAAGGACAGTTATTCATGCATTTTTTCATGTTTGAGCATAATCACGCCTGTCTGAGATCTCCTGAATAATAGTTATGTTTTAACTGTTGCACTGCTAGATTTGTAAGTTAATGTCTTCAGATAAACAGGAGTGTTTACCGCAGCCGTGGCTCTTCATCTTGCATCTGTTTCTCGTCACGGACAACAATCAACAAACCTGACTGATGACGTCTTTTTAGATGTCATCAGTCAGGTTTGTTGATTGAGACGAGCTGATCTTCAGACCTCACCAGGATAAATCTGATTCCCATATCTGATCTCATGCTTTTCCATGTCTGTTTATCCCCAAAACAAACGAAATAAAACAGAAAGATTCGACTCACATCCTGTTTCCTGCAGGAGCTCCTGGCTGTTTGGGACGTTGCTCAGGCTGGAGCTGCTGGAGCCCATCTTGCTGCCGACTGCTCTTCTTGAAGGCTTTCAGCAGCTGTTTGCACAGTGTGTGTGTGTGTGTGTGTGTGTGTGTGTAGGGAGGAGGTGTGTCTCCCCCCCACCTCCTCCCTACATGCGGCAGGACAAACAGGCTGCTCAGCCAATCGAATCTCAATCCACCCTAAAAATGTTCAGAAAGGACCCTGTGAGTCTGCAGCAGGAGGTGAGCTAAAGTGTCAGAGCTGTGAAGAAGGTTTCTTCTGTTTCTGTTTTTCTGAAACACTTCAGTGGTTCAGAACATATTAAACGTATCAAACATATTAATACCAGACAAGGTAACCTGAGTAAATATAAAAAACTGTTTTCAAATGATGAAAAGCATTTTGAAATGTTTGCAATGAACCACCTGTTTCACCAACAACACCTGGCCTGATCACTGCAGAATAAAAAACATTTATTGACAAAATGAAACTTTATTTATAGCACAACGATCAGTGGGCTTCAAAATCAACATAACTTAAATACAACCTGTCTGACAACATGAAGTAGGCGTCAATATGTCACACAGCCAGACATGTGAGGTAAAGTTTTCAAGATCAGATGAAAAAGAGAGTCATTAACTATCAGTTTGATCCGTTTTTAAGGCTTTGTGATTCCAGAGAACCACCGTAAGAAACATCATCCACACACAGAGAAGACATGGAACAGTGGAGAACCTTCCCAGGATTGGCTGACCGACCAACATTACTCCAACAACTCATTCAGGAGGTCACAGAAGAATCCAGAACAACATCTAAAGTTCTGCAGGCCTCACTTACTCAGCTGGTCATGATTCAACAATAAGGAAGAGAGACTGGGTTCCAAGACCGGAACCACAGCTGACCCAATAAAACACAAAGATACGTGTCACATCTGACAAAAAACATCTTGATGCCTTTTCATCTGGTGAACAACTAACAGCATGTCAGAAAAAGAACATCCTACCTTCAGTCAGACATGGTGGTGGCAGTGTGATGGTCAGATACTTCTCACCTTCTGCACTCCGATTAAACATCACCAAACTCAGGAGAAGGTCCAGATTTTCCTCTATAAACACAACCAGTCCAAACATTCATTCATCATGTCATCAGTTAGGCTCATTAATGAGTGCTCAGTGTCATTAACCGGTTCGGTTCTGTGATCCTGTATGCAGGGAGGTTGCTGTAGTTTTCTTTAACCAGGAGGATAATACAGGTGATCCAGTTTTTATTAATGTTTTTATTGTTTCATCTTTTTAACTATTTTAATTAACTGTTTTTGTGATTAGTGTTATTTTCTTAAATGCTGCTTCATTGTGCAGAACAGTTTTAAGTTTTTCATTTGTCAATGTGAAGTTACAGATGATCCAAACCATTTTTTAAATTCCCTGGGAACCCTGGATCACAGGAAGAAAAAATTAAAATGGCAGCTTGTTCAGGAAGTTTATTGTATTTTAGACACAGTCCCACAAAGAAAATGTTCCATCTCACACGATCTAAATGTTCACTGGTTGATCAACCAGCATCTGGAGCGCTTTATGGTTGCTTCAAAACCAGTTAGAGCTCCAGTGGTGGAGATCTGGAATCATCAGAGAAATATGATCATGGAGGATCATATTTATCTGCTCAGATACGTCACGCTACAGATGTTTAGCCAATAATTAGATGTTTAACCTGTTTGCAGCAGAAAAACTGAGCCGATTTGTGTTTGGACCAATCAGGACAGTTGGTTTGATTTTGAACCTATTGTGACTCTGTTTCTAAACACTTATCTGCTGCTGCTGATGATGATGCTGCTGCTGATGAACATCTGGCAGACTAACTGCTGCCACCTTCAACTGTCACCCTGTGGGCGGACAGTAGATGGTGCTGTTTCCCCGTAAATCCCACAAACTGGTCAGAAACCCTGTCAGCCTTCAGTCAGGTCAGGTTTTCCGTCTTATTAATCAACATTTTACCACATAGAAAACTTTGTTTTTGTCTGAATGAATGATTAATCAGGTGGATATTAAGGAAGTGATGTTGTTACATCTAAAACTCTGCATGAAGTTAGAATTTATAAGCACCTTTTAAACACACCTTTTCTATTTTATGTATTTATTTTCCAACCTTCTGCTGTGAAGCTCAAAGCAGGCATTTTCATTCTCATTTTTTAGTTAAATTCATAATTTGTCTCCATTTGAGCCCCTCAAGGGCAGTTGACCAAACGGACCCAGCTCAGAACTGCTGTAAAAACTGCTGGGTTCTGTTAGAAAGAAGCATCATGAGGAACCAAAACATCTGTTGTTCAGAGAGAGGTTAAACCCTGACCTCTGCAGAGCCGTGGGTCACATCAAACATGGTACTAAGATGTTGTTACAGCTAGAGGTCCAACTATGCGGTTGCAGAGTTTATATATTTAAAGATCAGTGCGTGTTACTGAACTATGATGTTTTATCAGTAATTATCTGCTCTCTCCCTTTGGACTCAGCCCAGTTTACGACTCAATCTCATACAGAGTTCAGTTGGCAGAGTATTTTAACATGTTAAAATACTCTGATTAAAGCCTTGAAGTTTAAGCCTTCATAACTTGGTGAGTTTAGGTCCTATCAGGGTGAGATACATCTGGTTCTTTTCAGGAGAATCAGTACTTTCTGATGGAACCAGTTTGAGATGTTTAGATCTCTGGCAGCGTGTCAAAGGCTTCACATTCCATGTTGTTACAGCTAAATCGCAGCTTCAGTTTCACTCTTCTGTTCATGGCTGTTCAGACTGTAGAAACACAAGAAGTTTAGAAGAAAGCAGGAAATAAGCATAAAGTCTCCAACACATAACGTTCAGTGTTTATGATGACGGAAATTTCTCACAGAACCATCAGAATATTTCAGAGCCAGACTGAGACCCTGTTGTGCTGAAATACATCAGGAATAACACATGCATCGGATCAGGATCCTGAAAACAATGCAGTCAGCGTTTACTTCAAAGACACATCAGACACGAGCCTCAAGCATCTCTAACAGTGTCTCTGGGCTGTGGCGTTCCCCAAGGCTCCATCCTCGGTATCAGACTCACATGGTGTAATGATCAGCTGTTCAGGCTGGTCTGTAGTTGTTAAGTGTGACCAAAGGCAACCTGCAACAACAGGGTCAGATATTTTCTAAGAGAGTCCAATGCCACATTCTCCTCCTCTTTTGCTCAGCTTCAACCTCCTCCACCTTCTCTTTAGACTCCTCCACCTGACTCTCTTTAGACGACTCTAATAATAAGTGCATTTACACCTGTAACAGTTGTACCCTCCTCTTCCTCAGCCAGGCCTCTGAAATGACTTTGTATTGTAGTTTTCCATCGTCTTGGTGAAAAATACATGGACATCGCTGGAACAGATTTGTTCTAGAAGGTAGCAGATGTTGCTCCAAAATCTCTGCTGGACTTATCTGTGTTAATGCTGCCATCAGAGAAGAGTTAACGAGCTTTGACAAGAGAAGTGATAAAAGCCCATACCATGACACAACCTCCGACCAACACAGACCCTGGCTGCTGTTTCATGTTTCCAACAGACATCTGGAGTACTGATCCAGGTTCAATCAGCTGCTGATGGATGATGGTTCTTGATGTAGAACCGATCAGAGATCCTGGCTCTCCAGCTGAAGCTCCATGAAATCTGTCCAGATTCCCTGAATGGTTTCCTAATTTTTGTCCACAGAGAAGGAAATATGTTAATCCTTTCTCAACTTTCTCTGAGGAATTGTATTTCAATTAAAGTCATGATTTTCTCACTCATTTTGAAAATGGAGATCCTTAGAAGACCTAGCTTTAGACAAAATCAGGATTACAGTTAACTTTTTTCACAGTTTCTATATTATTTATTTTGGATTTCTAAAATTTCAAAAGAAAGTAAATTATTATTTTGAACCTGATCAAGCTTGAAAAAACATTGTGTAATTTAATATCGTCTCTAACGGTCGTAATGCAGATCAGGTTTTTCATTTACTGGAATCGACGCCTCCTTTCCTTGTCAGTTTCAGTCTGTGCTGCGGTTATTTCCAGGCCTGGTAAGAAAAGGCCAGGAATGAGGTGGTGGTGACAGGTGACAGGTGACACGTGGGCGGGATCAGAGACGACAGATAAAAGTAAGAGACGCGTGGCGAGGTGTTTGCCCTGGGGAGCCAAGGAACATTTTACGTCCTGACATCCACAGTGTCCGCTGGACTGCTAAAGGACCAAAATATGGTCAAAGGGTGGAAGAAGTGAAAGTTCCTGTTTGCATGTGAATCTAAGACCTGATCATGTGTCAGCCATTCTTCAGAGTTAAACAGGTGTAAGGAAATGAGGATTGAAGCAAAGAGTTAAGTTATAATTAAATCCAAAATGAGCTTTCAGCAGAAAGCCGGGCTTCTCCTCCACAACTCAGTATGATGAATATCTAGCACTGCAAAAAATGGTCTTACATGCAAAATGGCACTAAAACCATATTTGGACACAAAAAGATGATTTCAGAGAGCAGAAAATGTCTGTTAACAGCGACGCAGCCAGGCGAAAAAGCCACAACGCTGCAGAGAGCTTCAGATTTTCAGGAAAACACCCCACAGAGCCACAAAGAACACAATAAACCACAGATTCATGCTCTTCATGGACAGGATCGTAAAAAGCTTCAGGAACAATACAACAAAACAGATGGACACATAAAAACACAACAGCACCATAACAATGTTTTATTAAAGCTGCAAACACATAGTGACTTGATTAAATGCTCATACAACAGGTCAGAAAAGGCAGAAATCTGAGTGAAAAAGTGGCTCAAATTTGGCTGGGGTCCAGTGGGTCCAGTGAGGAGGTTTAACATCACCAGAAGCTTTGATGACATTTCAGTTGAACTTGAAGCAGCTGAAGTGATTCCAGGAAGAAATTAGTTCCTTGTTTGTTGTGAAGATGACTGATGCTGGTGCACGGTTGTTTTTCCTGTAAGTGTTGCAGCACACTGTCACACAGCCAGCGCTGCATATGGAACCCCTCAGGTTTCTTCCTCTGCAGACATCACCCACGCTGCACACTAGGCTGGGCTTTCAAACCGGAGGTCATGGAGTAATAATTGATACCTTGCTGCAGCTGCAGAGCAGAAACATCAGCAGGAATCTGTGCAGCAGGTCAGAAACGGTCTGCAGAGCTGAAAAAAAACTAACCAAAGCCTCGCCCACTTTGGTTGATTGATGGGTGGATTGATTAATAACTGACACAGTTACAGCTTTGTGGCCTCTGTGGCAGCACATAAACACAGCATGGCAGGGTGTGTGTGTGCGTGTTGGTAGAGCTCCAACAGGAAGTAAAGTGTTACTGGCTGAAAGAACCATGACCCGATGTGAACTGAGCCAACCTGCTTTGATTCAGACTGAAACAAAAAACATCTAATAACAAAAGTAAGATTTAACAAACTTTGTTTCAGGGAACAATGATCCCTGATCTGATCTGTAATCCACGTTGAAGCATCACATCACCAGCCTTTGTCCTGCAGGATAAAGATCTGCAGAAGCTTGTTCACCAAATTCTCAACGTTAGGAACTGAAAACTGCTTGAAACATCTAAGCTGCTGGACAGCTCCAGTGTATCTGGCCTGAAATCACTGAAACACCACAGGATGGATGTAAGGAAGGAAGGATGGATGGATGGATGGATGAATGGATGATGTCTAGTAGATCCTTCTGTAAGTCTGACCTCAAAGAGATTTAAAAAGGTGGATTAAACCGACCATCCATTGTATTCTGCCATGAGTTCTGGTTCTGGCCTGGGGTCTCACAGTAAAGGATGCGCCCTGATCAGATAAAGATGATGGAGATTATCTCCTTATCATAAAGGCAGACAACAAGTGAGGGTTAGAAGGTAGATGGAGCAGTAAATCCAAACCTTCACCTGCAGATGAAGCTCTGATCCCTTTATACATCTGCTGCTCCATCCTGCCATCACTCAGGAACATCAGGATGCTGGAACCCCTTCTGCCGTTATCAGTCGAAATGTTCCTCAGTTCCTCAGTGGAACCTTTCAAATTAAATTTCGAAAGTTTATCTCTGGTAATTTTGTCTGCGGTAAGACGGTAAGAAATTAAAGAGCAGAAGTGATTGGAGTCCCGATGATGTTTGTGATGCCTACCTAAAACTGCTTCTGTTCCAAAGTCTTTGGAAGGTTTTGAGGTTTAATGATAATACCTTCTGCAGAAGGAAATTTGATGGGTAATTTGGTCAAAAATCAAGAATTAATTGATATTTCTGAGGACTGATGTCTACTCTGACGTGTTCGTGTCCTCTGGGTTATGTGAAAAGATAAGATGTCACGACTGCTGGACTAATTATTAATATTATTATTATTCGTACTCGTCGTCTTCCGCTTATCCGGAACCGGGTCGCGGGGGCAGCAGACTCAGCATAGACACCCAGACGTCCCTCTCCCCAGACACCTCCTCCAGCTCCTCCGGGGGGGGCCCAAGGCGTTCCCAGGCCAGCCAAGTGACATAGTCCCTCCCCCGGCCACCCTACGGAGGAAGCTCATTTCAGCCGCTTGTATCCGGGATCTCGTTCTTTCGGTCATAACCCAAAGTTCATGGCCATAGGTGAGGGTAGGAACGTAGACCGACTGGTAAATCGAGAGCTTCGCTTTTCGGCTCAGCTCTCTCTTCACCACAACGGACCGGCAAAGCGCCCCCATTACTGCGGCAGCCGCACCGATCCGTCTGTCGATCTCCCGCTCCATTCTTCCCTCACTTGTGAACAAGACCCCGAGATACTTGAACTCCTCCACTTGAGGCAGGAACTCCCCTCCAACCTGAAGAGGACAAGCCACCCTTTTCCGGTTGAGTACCATGGCCTCTGACTTGGAGGAGCTGATCTTCATCCCAGCTGCTTCACACTCGGCTGCGAACCGCCCCAGCGCATGCTGTAGGTCTTGGCTAGAGGGGGCCAGCAGGACCACATCATCTGCAAAAAGAAGAGACGAAATCCACTGGTCCCCGAACCAGACCCCCTCCGGCCCTTGGCTGCGTCTAGAAATCCTGTCCATAAAAGTTATGAACAGGACCGGTGACAAAGGGCAGCCCTGCCGGAGTCTAACATGCACCGGGAACAGGTCCGACTTAGTGCCGGCAATGCGGACCAAACTCCTGCTCCGCTCGTACAGGGACCGAATGGCCCCTAATAAAGGGCCCCCGATTCCATACTCCTGGAGCACCCCCCACAAGGCATCACGAGGGACACAGTCGAATGCCTTCTCCAGGTCCACAAAACACATGTGAACTGGTTGGGCAAACTCCCATGAGCCCTCGAGTACCCTGTAGAGGGTATAGAGCTGGTCCAGTGTTCCACGGCCGGGACGAAAACCACACTGCTCCTCCTGAAGCCGAGGTTCGAATATCGGCCGGACTCTCCTCTCCAATACCCTGGCGTAGGCCTTACCAGGGAGGCTCAGGAGTGTGATCCCCCTGTAGTTGGAACACACCCTCCGGTCCCCCTTCTTATGAAGGGGGACCACCACCCCGGTCTGCCAGTCCAGAGGCACTGTCCCCGACCGCCATGCAATGTTGAAGAGGCGTGTCAACCATGACAGCCCCACAACATCCAGAGATTTGAGGTACTCAGGGCGGATCTCATCCACCCCCGAAGCCTTGCCACCGCGGAGCTTTTTAACCACCTCGGTGACTTCAGCCTGGGTGATGAAAGAGTCCAACACCGAGTCCCCAGCCTCTGTTTCCACCAGGGAATGCGTGATGGCAGGATTGAGGAGATTTTCGAAGTACTCCTTCCACCGCCCGATAATGTCCCCAGTCGAGGTCAGCAGCCTCCCACCCCCACTATAAACAGTGTTGGCGAAGCACTGCTTCCCCCTCCTGAGGCGCCGGACGGTTTGCCAGAATCGCTTCGAGGCCGACCGGTAGTCCTTCTCCATGGCCTCACCGAACTCCTCCCAGGCCCGAGTTTTTGCCTCTGCCACAGCCCGGGCCGCAGCACGCTTGGCCTCACGGTACCCGTCAGCCGCCTCAGGAGTCCCACAAGCCAACCACAGCCAATAGGACTCCTTCTTCAGCTTGACAGCATCCCTTACTGCTGGTGTCCACCACCGGGTTCTGGGATTGCCGCCGCGACAAGCACCGCAGACCTTACGGCCGCAGCTACGGGCAGCAGCATCGACAATAGATGCGGAGAACATGGTCCACACGGAATCTATGTCTCCAACATCACCCGGAATCTGGTCAAAGCTCTCCCGGAGGTGGGAGTTGAATACATCCCTGGCCGAGGGCTCCGCCAGGCGTTCCCAGCAGACCCTCACTATGCGCTTGGGCCTGCCAAGTCTGTCCGGCTTTCTCCTCCTCCAGCGGATCCAACTCACCACCAGGTGGTGTTCAGTGGACAGCTCAGCCCCTCTCTTCACCCGAGTGTCCAAAACATGCGACCTCCTGCCTAGGGTGTCCTGGTGCCAAGTGCACTGATGGACACCCTTATGTTTGAACATGGTGTTCATTATGGACAATCCATGACTAGCACAGAAGTCCAATAACAAAACACCACTCGGATTCAGATCGGGAGGCCATTCCTCCCGATCACGCCTCTCCAGGTGTCACTGTCGTTTTCCCACGTGGGCGTTGAAGTCCCCCAGCAGAATAATGGAGTCCCCGGGAGGGGCACTATCCAGCACCCCAGACAGGGACACCAAGAAGGCCCAGTACTCCGCACTACCACTCGGCCCGTAGGCCGAAACGACAGTCAGAGACCTATCCCCAACCCGAAGGCGCAGGGATTATTATTGTTATAAAAGTAAAAAAATCAGCAATAAAAGGCATAGAAGAAACCAGGACTGGCCTGGTGGTCCTGCTCTCTGGAGTTAAAAGCCTAGTTAAAAGGTTGAGTTTTTATCAGATTTTAAAGTTGTGTAAAGTTCCAGCAGACCCCACAGAAAGAGGGCGAGTGGTCCAGAACCCAGGAGCTGCGGCTGAAAAAGCTCCGTCTCCCCAGGTCCTCAGCTGAGAGCTTCTGCTCTTGAGATCTTAGAGATCTACTGGGGATGTGTGGATGCAAAAGCTCTTAAAGGTAAGGAGGTGTACTTAGAAAAGCCAAATCTTAAAAACAGTTCTAAAAGAAATATGAAATGGTCATACTGGTCAGCTCCCAACGGGGAAGACCAATCATCCACCTGAGTAAAATGTGTCTTTTTTTGTGAACGGATGTGTGGAATGTGATTATATAACTGTGCCATTGTTTCCAGAGACAAATAAGAGGTGATGGCTGGGAGTCCAGCTTCCACCAGGGGAAAGACTCAGGAGGAGGGGGAGGAGGAGGAAGATCACACTGAGTCCAGGATGAGAAACTCCATGTTGGAACAAGAAGCAAAACTCATTTTAGGTTTGTTTTCCTTTCTGGAATTTGGTGAAAATGTGTTTGTGATCATTTGGGAAGGATTCAGCAGGAAACAGGCTGGCCAGCAGATGTATTAATCTTAGGAAAGCAACATAAAGCAGAGGAGGTCATTCAAAAACCCTGTTATCAACAGGAAATAAAAACTGTATCTTTGAATAAAATCTCGGAGAAGAGGTCAGCATTTAGGATTCAGCATTCCTCTACCAAACCAACATCAAGATTAGCTGAAAAATAAAACAGGTCTTCTCTTGTTTCTTGAAGACCAGCTGAAGCAGCTTTTTGGACGAGATGTGAATGTCTTCAAGAAACAACCAGGATGACTGAGAATCTACACCAGCACCTTATTGCCTGAAGGGTGGGACGCTGCTCAGTCTGGCTGTTTTTGTCCTTCACAGAAGCGTTTCTAAATAATTTAAATGTTTCTGAGATCTCATCTCTGTCATTTTCACCATCTTCTGAGAATGAAGGAGAGAGAAGCACATCTTCTTCTCTCAGTAACATCACAGTTGCAGGATAGAAAGCAGCTTCCAAACAAATATACACAAGTGGAAGATCCTAAATCTATGTCTCCGCTGGTGTAAATGCTCCCGACTTGGCAGAAAATTTTAAAGTTTGACATTTTCAAACTGTCTTTTAGATCCCTTCACATCAGCTTTCAGTCACATCATTATAGTAAAGTTAAGCCAGAGGGTGGATGGTCTCTGCAGGACCTTGGAGAGGTGTTCTGGGGTACCCCAAAAATGCAGTGTGCTCCTCAGTATGAGGAAGAAAGTCCTTTGTTTTAAGCATGCACAAAACTTCTGCATGGACGTCCTGGTGGCTTTTTGTCAAAATGGCAGCATATAGGGTTCCTGAATGTGGTGGCAGCGGTCATCATGACCTGTGACCTGCATGACTTGGTTGTGGGAAAATTTGAAGCAGGACTGGCCATACTGGTCTGAAGCTGAATCTACACACTCTTTTTAGGAGAACCACACTGGTAGCAGTCCAAGTTAGCTTGTTAGCAGTGCTGCTTCCTTCGACTTCAAGCTAAAGATATAATGACTGAGGACTTAGGCAAAACAATTTATTAAATTTTTTATTAGCTCAACTGAAGAATCAACAACGCATCTCAAATACCCTGATGTACCGTATAATACTCTGGATTTCAGTAAACCGGTTTTAGTATAAAAGAAATCTCTGTCACTGAGGTTGTAACATCTATAGCATCACTAAAAAGCTCAAAGACTAGAGATGTATTTGGCTTTACAAGTCATTTCTTTAAGCTTCATAAAGAGGCACTTGCAAGTCCATCTGCACACATGATAAATCAATCAATTAAACACCAAATAGTGCCATCAGCATTGAAGATAGCCAGTTACCCCAGTATTTAAGATGGGAGACAAAACAAAACCAAAGAACTATCGTCCTAAAGTATTTTGCCAATTATCTCCAAAATTGCTGAGAAATTGATTATTGCGGAACTAACAGGACATCTAATTAATTGTCCAAGGTTCCTCAATGCTATGCAGTTGGTTTTAGGAAGCATCATTCCACAGATTTTGCCACTTGTTACTTTCTAGAAAAACTAAAAGACTAGCTAGATCAGGGTGGCTTCGTGGGTGCTGTATTCCTTGACCTGAAATGTGTTTTTGATACCTTCAATCATAAAGTTCTGCTAGCTAAATTAACTGGTTCTAATATCTCTAATAGTGTCCTCTGCTGGATGAAATCATACCTATCTGACAGAAAACAAGCAGTTTAAATAGAAAATCTATTATTCTTACATGCTCAGCTGGAGTCCCACAGGGCTCAATACTGGGACCAGTTTTATTCAAGCCTTTATGTTAATGATTTACCCAATGTCTGTAAAACTGTAAAAATACAATTATAAGCAAATGAAACAGTATTGTATGTTCATGCAAAACCAAAAAGTGAAGCTGCCGCTGTTCTCACTGGCTCCATGACCTAGTGCCTATTTTTTAACATTAAAAAAACAGTCTGTGTGTTTTTCTCTTGGCAGCGAGCAGAGGGCGCGCAACCATTAGTGTTAGTTAAAGGAGATGGATTACATGTTGAACAGTTTAAATGTCTTGGAGTAGTTTTTTATTCCAATTTTAAATTTCAAGCAGTACGTGAAGAGAATTTCACATTTAATTGTGTTTATATGTCAAACTTCAAATATATAAGATCGTCTCTGACTTCAGAAGCAGCACAGGTTTATATGCATGCCATGATATTCAGCCATATCAGTTATTGTCATATTACATGGTCTCACACTTCAGAGGTCACTCTGAAACCCTTAAAGTCTCTCTTCAAGAAAACACAGAAAATTCTGAAAACCGTAACATCTTACGTAAATACAACATCATGAACTTTGACAGACTTTAGATATTCATGGATGCCTGCCTTGTTTTTAAAGTATTGAATAGACTTGCTCCTCCTCCTTTAATGAATTTTATAAGTAAAAAACAAACGATAGAATAAACACTAGAGCATTGACCAGAGGAGACTGCAATCTACAACGGCGCAGGACTAAATTTGGCCACGTGTTGCACTCTCCACTGGAATAGAGCTTCCAGCTGGAGAGGACGCACACCTCCAAACTGTGCAGGGACTCCGCTGATTACTGGGAGACTGAAGGAAATTGAAGTCTGCATTTGTAGATTTAAAATGAAAAATATACCTGTCAGGCTGTCGAAGAGAAGGCCTGAAGTCATGTTTGGTGACAAGGAGGGAGGAAGAGCAGGAGCAGGTAAGAACATAATATTTTTACAACAGTCACAGCGAAACTCCTAAAAAACAACTTCAGGCTTTAAATTCTTGGTGAGATCAGTGAGAAACGGAAAGATTTTGGATTCTGATAAGATATGGTTAGGACCATTGTGCAGGACCACTGGCATCATAAAGCTTTCTTCAAACCATTCTGTCCTGAAGTATGTTGCTTTAGAAGTACTTGTACTCGTCGTCTTCTGCTGTATCCGGGACCGGGTCGCGGGGCAGCAGACTTAGTAGAGACACCTGTTCCCAGACACCACCTCCAATTCAATTCAATTCAATTCAATTCAATTCAGTTTATTTATATAGCGCCAATTCACAACACATGTCGTCTCAAGGCACTTCACAAAAGTCAGGTACATACATTACAATTAATCCTAATCATTGAACAGTGCAGTCAGGAAGAAACCTCCAGCAGAACCAGAACCAGGCTCAGTGTGAGCGGCCATCTGCCACGACCGACTGGGGGTTAGAGAGAACAGAGCAGAGACACAAAGAGAACAAAGAAGCACTGATCCAGGAGTCCTTTCTATGGGAAGGAAAAGTAAATGTTAATGGATGTAGCTCCTTTAGTCGTTTCACCTAGAAAGAAAGAACAGATAAACTCTGAGCCAGTTTTCAAGATTAGAGTCTGAAGAGAGCACATAGAGTTAGTTACAGTAGAAGCTCAGTCAGTAGCTATGTCTAGGAGAGAGAAAGGGTTAAACACTGAAAGACAGGGCATGTGGATCATCGGTAGAGGCTGAGCATTAAGTTGTTGCCAGAGCAGAACCTTTCAGAGACTTGGGCGGTTGGGCTTGCTTTAGACGTTTTCATTCCAATTAGGCTTTGTTCAATTTTATTCATTATGCTCTAATTTTTGCATCGCCTCCTGCCACTGTGTTGGCCTATCACAGTGGGTGGGTGATGCATTACCTGAAAGACCTGTACTGATGGAAAATCAAGCCGTATCACTCTAACTTTACAGGAACTCTGCCGAACTGTTACAGATCAGCTCCCAGTGCAGCGTTTACATCAGTCAGTAGGTTTATTGCTGGTGGAAGCGTCCATATTTCTGCTGCTGCAGCTGCACAGGAAGCTGCTGCACTGCACTAATGGTCACTGATCTGTTAATTCAACACAATAAGGTCAGACAGCTCCGCCCTGCTGCTTCCTCTTCTGCTGGAGAAGCAGGTATTCCCCACATCAGTTGTGCACAAGCCAACAATGACACCATGGCCTCAGGTAAAAGCCCAGATCATTTAACAGCTTTACGTCTTCAGCCAGAGAATCGCTGAAAATACAGAGGAAGTTGGTCCAGTTTCAGGTTCACAAATGTAGCTTCAGCTTTCAACCATAGATGGCTATCAGACTGATGTTCTCAGAATAGATACAGATAGTACAATAATATCAATAACTGCTTTTATTGGAGGTTAAAATCACCTTTGGACCTGGGACTCCAACGAACACAAAGATTTAAATACACTTTGTTTCTGCAATAATTACAGGAAATATTTTGATAAGAAAAAACTAACCTTACTTTTCAGGAGAGACACAAAGGAAAACAGACAAATCACCTAACATCTGGCACCTCTGACTCTGACACTTTATGTTCAAACGCTAATTTTTACAGAAACTAGGAGAGGGAAATTTGCAGTAGTGATGTTAGGTTGTAGGGTAACTTTACACCCTTAAACCAAGTTGTCAACATAAATATGAAAGTGTGCAGTTTATTCTGAACAGAAGGAACCCATAGACCCAGCCCTGTGGGACTCCACCAAACCCAGTTGCTAAAAGAGACAAAAGCAGTAAAAGAGAAAGTGTTGGAGACATTTCTCCATGGGTTTGTTACTACCAGGAAAGGTTGTCATATTACACCCTTATCGGTGTCACACTTGTTCTACATAACCTTGGGTGCAGTGTGCAGTCCTTTCCTTTGAATCATCTGAAAACAAGCATTGTGTAACTGCAGCAGATAGGCATCAGTTCTCAGTTTAAATAACTTTCTTATCTGACTTCAGTTTCCCTGCTGAAAACCCCGAGGACTCCATCTCCACCTCAGTTTTGGGAGTTTCCATTTTCCTGGTTTCTGAAGAACTTTGTTTTATGGTTTCGAGCGCTGAGACCCGGTTTCCCGGAATTAACTACAGAGTTAATTATTTAGAAAACCTTCTGAGTCTTCGCTCAGCTGTTTAGTTTTAGACTTCCTTCCTTTCATTAAGTGGAGTATCTTTGACTCACCGTCCGTCAAGGACATCCTCTGCTAACCGAGGTCCGAAACAAAAAGACTAAAACAGTATGAAACAAGGCAGATGGGATGTAAACTTGCTTCACTTTGGGAAAAGGTCCAAATAAAAAGTCCAGCTTCCTGATGTTCAGATGGATTCCACACACTGATGTGTTTCTGGCCCATATGGATCACACTGACTTGTTTTCCTCGGTCTCACTAAAACCTGTGGATATATGACCCAACAGTGAACCTGTTTTACCCTGGTTGTGTCCCATATATCCCTTCATGAAGTCCATCTAATCCAGACGGGTTTGTTTGCTGTAATGAACTAACAAGAGACCTTAGAATAAATATTCAGTTTCACAAAATTTTTCAGGTTTTTCCACCTTTTAGGCCCTGATGAATATCCGCTGTGCATCAAACTGAAAGTTACTGTTTGTCTTTATGAATCCAACGCAAGTTTGTTTTTCGCTGAAGCATGTAGTTGGAAGATCAGATCTTAGTGATGTGACTGAAATCCAACACAAACAGCAACTTCCTGGCAATGATCAGAAGGCAAGAACTTTGATTATGCTGCAAACATTAATATGCACATTTTATTTAAATTTCCAGACTGCAACCAACAATCAGGTCTGCAGAGAGAATCATCAGGGCTGACCTTCCCTCCATCCAGGACTTATACAGGTCAAGGGTCAGGAGAAGGGCAGCTAACATCTCTGCAGACCCCACACACCCTGCACACAAACTGTTTAGGCTTTTACCTTCAGGTGGCGCTACAGAGCACTGTCTGCTAAAACCAGCCTCCACAGAGACAGTTTCTTCCCCCAGGCTGTTTCTCTGATGAACTCTTGACAGTTTCAGAACAACACCAGGCATACTTGGACTGATCTCACATTATATTCTATTGTAAACTCAGTTGTGTATAAATGTTCACAACCGGTCAAAAGTTTTAGAATGCCTTTCTCATTCAATGGATTTCTTTATGTTTATGACTATTTACATTGTACATAGGGTCTCAATGAAGGCATCAAAACAGTGAATTAACACATATAGAATTATGTAGCAAAAAAAAAATTGTAAAATAACTTTAAATATGTTATTTTTTTAGATTCCTTAAAGTAGCCGCTCTTTGCTGTGATGACTGAAATATTAACCTTTGACCTTCTCTCAATGAACGTCTGGGAAGTTCTTTCAAGACTTTCTGGAAAACCATTTCAGGCGACCACCTCATGAAGCTCATGGAGAGAACGCCAAGAGAGCAAAGCAGTCATCAGAGCAAAGGGAGGCTATTTGGAAGAATCTAAAATATAAAAATGTTTAGAGTTATTTCACACTTTTTGTTTACTACATAATTCCATGTGTGTTCATTTATAGTCTTGTTGTCTCTGGTGAGAATCAGAAGTCACGAAAATAAAAAGACCCAATAAGTGAGAAAGTATATCTGAAACTTTTGATATTCTTTATTATTGAGAGCAAAGTGTACCGGAGTCAAATTCCGTGCTTGTCTGAACAAACTTGGCAATAAAGCTGATTCTGATTTCTCTGGGGAAGTCTGGGACAGCCATTGTAATGTTCAGAAATGCTCCTTTGTTGAACATTTAACTGGTTTCTCAGACAGTAAACGACACAGACTGAAGTAGAAGCTGTCATTACTGTCTGATGGCATTAGAAAGGACGTGATTGAAAATACAACAGTCATGGCCTCTGATTATGTCAGTGCAAATATTTACTTTGTGATTTACTTTATTAAGTTCATGACCTCAGTCTCTAAAAGGACACCTGAATACTTGATCTTAGTCTGACTGATACGTTCCAGAACCACGTTGGTTTCAACCATCTATCTGATGGTTTAAGCTCCCTTCTTTACTCTCTTCACCTCAATGCACCTGTGCCATTTGCAGAGAAACAACCCCACAGCATGACACTACCACCACCATGCTTGACAGTTGGTACCATTTTAATTTCCTATCATTGTGACCAAAGAGCTGAATCTTCGACTTGTCTGACTGCTAAATGTTTCTCCAGAAGACATCAGGCTTGGTCATGCGAGCAGCTGAGAAGTTCAGTCCAGCTTGAAGGGTAGGGTGACTGACAGACCAGCCAGTCCAAAAAAAAAGGTTTAGGAATTTAAAACACGTTTACAATGTTCTACTAATAAACCCAGTGATGCAACATCAGGATGAAAACAGGCAAAGCAACAGAACCAAAACCAAACCGACTAATCCTGACAGAATCTGAACTTCAAAGAAAAAAAAACAAAGGTCAAAGCTACTAAAAAACAACAATAATCAGTTTAGCATATTTGTGCTGATGGCATCAAACACCTGGAGTCAGAACCTTTTTCTCAATGAGCCAGAAACAGATGAACAAAACCTGCTTTGGACTTTTTCTTAAGAGCTAGTCAGAAGGTTTTGGGCTTGTTTCTGTCAGAAACAGTTTTTCATTGTTTGCTGAAACTACTGATGCTGCAGTTTTTCTTTTTCTGCATCGTTCTCATTTTCTACAAATAATTTCAGGGGAACTTCAGCCGGGTCGGCTCGTTTCAGCATTTAGATGTGCAGAGTTTCAGGGAGCCTTCTTCTCAGCAGCTGTGAGCAGCTTTTGCAGAACTCTGACAGAGCGTTGCTGTTAATTAATAATTGATAGTAAACTGTAATTTAAAAATTCCATAGATGTGTTGTAGAGGGAAACTCGGGTCAGTCCGATGGGGCCAACCTGTGGCTCTTAGCTCACAAAATAAATACATGTACATTTTTATTTTTATTTAGACAAACAGAACATAAAAAAATTCTAAAATAGAAATTAACAAAAGTTTTGTCCTAATGTTCTTGTTGACCATTTATAAATCTAAATAGATTGTTGTGAAGATTTACTATCCTTCTTGCATCTATAAGCTGTATTTTGTACACATTTAAGTTAGGAAATTAATATTTTTAGTTTATTAACAACCTATAAATACAAACTATGATTGTCAGCATGTCACAAACATTTCAGTAAAACAAGTCTTCTATAAACTGAAAATGATATTGAAACTAAGTAGTAAGAATAGTGAGGCATGTTATTCCTGTAATCTTAAAAAGAAACAAGGTTAGTTATTTAATGACACCTTAACTTAAACCTGGTGACAACCCCGAGGTGAACAGAGATCAGAATCCCACCAAAGCTCTATAAAAATGGCTTTTATGGTTTTTACATGCCAATAAATCTAAATGCATATACAGGAACGGAGCAACGGCTTCCTGACGTTGTTTCCAATAACTGGAAAAGATCCGACAAACAGAAGCATAACCGGACATATTTCTGCTGTAAGCTTTAAACCTGCCACCACAAACACTGCACGTCCACAGCGTCGCTGAATATCCCCGCTGCAAACCTGCAGGTGGAAACCACAGGGCTGAAAGCTGTACTCATGGACAAGCATGAACGTTGTGTGACAAATTCCTCTCAAATCTAATCAGTGACCAAGTCTGGTAAACCCCAAATACCGATCTGATAGCGCCCGGCATTGCAGTTTATCAGCCAAGATAAACAGAAAGCTGAGGTGGCGTTTGTTAAAGCCTGATGGTAAAAGATGTTATTAATGAAGCCGTAATTCACTCATCACACCCCTGATTCATCTGAGCGGAAACCATGAAACAAAACAGAAACAATTTCATCTAAAGAAATAAATCCACAGCAGGTAAACAAGATTTTCTATAAAACCAGCGAATACATTTTAGTGAAAAGCTTCTTTAACCTTTGATTCTGCAAGGTTTAGTACTTGGTTCATGGTAATTTTCATTTAATACCATTAGCAGTTGTCTTTTTTTCGATGATATCTAACAATTTCTACAAATGATGTCCAGTTGTGGGGCTGCACGGTGGCGCAGTTGGTAGCACTGTTGCCTTGCAGCAAGAAGGTCCTGGGTTCGATTCCTGGCCAGGGGTCTCTCTGCATGGAGTTTGCATGTTCTCCCCGTGCATGCGTGGGTTCTCACCAGGTACTCCTCCCACAGTCCAAAAACATGCCTGTTAGGTTAATTGGTCACTCTAAATTGCCCTTAGGTGTGTGCATGGTTGTTTGTGCGTTGCCCTGTGATGGACTGGCGACCTGTCCAGGGTGTACCCCGCCTCTCGCCCATAGACTGCTGGAGATAGGCACCAGCTCCCCCGCGACCCACTATGGAAGAAGCGGTAGAAACTGACTGATGTCCAGTTGTTTTTTTTGTTTTTTTTTCACATGTTTACAGGTTTTCAATCAGTATTGACTGTCCAACTTTACTGAGGGACTGATGGTTAAATCACC
>JAHHUM010001514.1:360000-433821 GCA_036173005.1 Crenichthys baileyi | reverse complement strand
ACTTTAAAATAACCCTTGTTGTGTATTCAACAAATCCTTTATGAAAAGTGGGGAAAAATGTCGCTGCTGAAAGAAAGACATATATAAATCTCATTTGCTGCAAACTATGTAGACACAGCAAACATGTAGAAGAAATTATGATCAGATTGCACCAAAATTTCACTTTTTTCACCTACATGTCATATGTTGAGTGTAGGAAAACTTATACGAAACCAGTGAAACATGGTGGTGGCAGCATTATACTTTGGGTATACTTTTCTTTAACAGGGACAGGGTTAAATACAGATAATAGAAGAAAACCTGTTCGAGGCTACTAAAGACCTTTGCCTGGGGTGGAGGTTCACCTTCTAGCTGAGACCCTAAATATACAGCTGGAGCTACAATGCTATGGTTTGGATCAAATCATTCATACATTTGAAAGACCCGGTCAATGTCCAGACCTCAGTTATTTAAAAATCTATCGAAAAATTTTAGTTCACAGATGCTCTTTGTCCTACCTGATTGAATCTGAGTTATGGTGCAAAGAAGATCAGGCAAACAAGCTTGATGAGACACATCAAAAAAGACTCACGGCTTTAGTTACAGCTAAAAATGTTACTTTAAACTATTGAGTCAAGAGGACTGGACACAGACACACACGACACTTTTCAGATTTGAGAAAAAATGTAAACACGGTACAGCAATACACTACTTTGGTGTGTCAAACTGAATCCAATTAAATACACTGAAGTTTGTGTTTGCAAAATGAAAACGTTGAAGAGGTATGAATCTTTTTGTGACATCTTTGTGACATAATATATTAAGCCCTTTCATATTCCTGCCCAGTCTATTAAAAAAAATGGTGTGCAAGCACTTCCTGATATTAGGTTTTTCCAGGAGACCTACAGTTACACTACATGGTATCAAAGAAAAACATAACCATTACTACAAATCACACCTGCATCACTAGTGTTGATATCCCATCATGTTGTTCTCTGAAGAGGTTGATGGATTTATTTAGCTTTACCCTTGTTAATTATGTCTCCAATGAGATTAAATCAAAAACACGGAACATGCGTGTATTTTGATCGGCATTTGAATTCTTGTTTCATATTGAGTAAACTTTGCTGTTAATATGACCATATAGTTAATTAAATGTACCTTCTTCAGAGAGGCTTAAAGCAGCAGTTGTAATGGTGCTTTTTTAATGTCAGGTGAAAGAAGAGAGAGGATTGCTCTAAGCTTTTTGATAGTGCACACATGGTGTGCTTGCCAACCCTGGAGCCTGTCATCATAATGAAGCATCAAGAGAGAGGCTGTGATGCCATTATACAGACAGATGTGAGGGATTGGGGGGGCGACACACACGGCAAGAATGAGAGCATGCTTTGTGAACATGTGAGGGTGATGGGCGGTAGAGCTGCAGTCTGGTACCAAAATGGCATCAAGCAACCAGTGTGTCAAAGTTGAAAGATTGCGTTAGTATTTTCTGTCTATCATGCAGCTCCTATGACTTACTGTGGGTGGGCAGGAGGTATCATTATTCGGCAACTAGGTTTGAACAAAAATAAAAAATAAAAAACTTTTTTTTTTACATGGCTTGGCATAAAAAGTTTGGTCAAAATTCTCTCTTGCTATGAAGCTAATGTACTAAGTGGAGTTTGTTATTTAAAAAAAATTTGGACTTCATAAGACAAACATTCCTTCCTTTGGCTTCAACGTGAGCACAAACAACCAGCAATGCGTACTTTTTATAATATTTTGTGTAATCGTACATTTAGAGACCAAGTACGGCTTTTTATGCTGTTGTGACCCCTTATGGTTGATTGGGCATCTACCTTTCATATGCAGCGATAATTACTAACAGCACTGTGGGACACCTGAGGACTTGATAAGGTTCTCAGTTTCTTTAAACCCTGACTACCAACTAACTTGTGTCTGCTCTCCTCCACAGGTATGCTGCCACATATTTCTTTGTAGGTTAATTTGATTGCACATCACAACACTTTCACATACATCCTCCACTCATGCACACCACAAACAACTGATTTAACTGATTTTCACATTTATTAGAGACTTTTAATTTGAACCTTAGCTTGTGTTGAATAAATCTTTGAGCCAGGTCATCACAATGACCATCCAATTAAAGATCTCTGTGTTCTTTGAGCTTTTTCCTACATTGTAAGAATCATTTTTAAAACTAATCAAAGTCTTTTAGAGCTACAAATACATTTTCAGCTGAGCAATAGCACAGGGTACTTTTGGCGATGGAGTGACATGTATCACAAGAAGACAACAAGTTACACATGATTTAGTGTGATTCATGTGGGAACCATGCAAGCTCCGGAAAAGAAACCCCTTTCTTCCAGGAATGTTTAGGAAAGAATGTTTTTACTGGATAAATAGCATCCAAGTAGTTGGAACGTTTGGTGTACTGTATAAGATCTGTGAAAGTATCTTGTAAGTTCAGGGAAAGTACCATTTAAGTACTGAAAAGTACCCTGTAAATAACAGAAAGAATCCTGTAAGTTCCAGGAAAATAACCTATTATTGCCAACCTGGAAGTACAACGTTAGCTCTATAAGCTCCAAGGAAAGCACTCTCTAAGTTTCGAAAATGTTTATTCCATAAAGGAAATCTGTAAGTGCCTGAAAAGTACACTGTTACCTGTAGGTCATAGGAAAGTACCCTGTAAGTGCCATGGCTAGCTGGGGTTTTGCAGGATCAACGTGCAGAACAGAATGTGGGCACCACATTGTGAGTAGAAACGTTTAGTAATAAACTGGTAACTTACAGGTAGCAGATGGACATGGAACATAGGCAGGTTAACGGACATGGAGCAGGTATTCAACAGTAGGATCCAGTGGTGAGTAATGAAACAGAAAACAGAAATATCAAAAAAGAATGAACCAAGAACCTAATCTACCATGAATGAACCAAATAACAGCTAGACAACATAAACAGGGAAGTACAGAGAAACCACAAGAAGCAACTCAAACCATAACACAGGTCAATCATGACAGTAAGCTCAATAAAAGTACTAGGTAATTAAATAAAAAGTAACCTGTAAATACAATGTGAAAAGTATCCCATAGGCTCCAGGAAAGTACCCCATAAGTTCTGAGAATATAACCTGTAAGTACAAGAAAATATACATTAAAAGTACCCTGCAAGTAATTTTTTTTGTTTTTAAAACTTTTTCACAGTGCTTTTTGCATTACATTTCCATTAGTTCCAGACTCAATATATAGAAAACACTTATACTTGGAAAAAGAAAAAAGGTTTTCTTGGAGTGTTTGACTGACCAATATGAACATGATTCTTAATTTATTCAGCTTTCCTGTAGTTGTGAAATTATTAAAATAGATTCAGAATACAAAATAAATTGTTATTAGATTACCTTTTAGCTCTCACAATCTTTATACAAATAGAAACTCACAACCTCTGTTCATTATCAGCCTAAGTTCACCAAAGGCTATAAAACCAGTGGTGAAGACTCAAAATGTTGTTGCGGACGTAGCACATTGTAAATCCTCAGATGGAAGGTGACCATGGAATAACAGCTGCTTCTGGAGATAAATGGGGAAAAAGTGACACTTCTGGTGACACATTTCCCTATAAATCATACTGAAGGGGAAAGTCAAACCAACAGACTATGAAGAAGAAGAACTGATTTTTGAAGGTTGGGCGCCAATTACTTTTGTTGATCAAATAATTAAATTAGCAGCACAAGCTTGTCATGTTCTGCAAGACAAAATCACATTGGCTGTTGAGTAGAAAACCTCCTTTACATCTTCAGTAGAACAAAACAGAATTTGACAGAAAATTCCAACATTAATGCCAGATGTTCGTCGCAGCACTTTCACAGCTGTCAGGAATAGAAATGCAGTGCAGTGTTTTGTCTGACCACATCATAAGATGGAACTTCTTATTTTTCAATATATCACCCTCAACTCTTCTCTAATGATAATTAATAGAACTCATCCTTCATCCAGCTGTAATTTCTGAGTTGACAAATGTGCAACTCACTTTTCACAAACTCCACCTCACTTTCTCCCAGAGCCTGAAGCGTGACAGTGACTGATGCTGGGCTTCTTGGCTGTGACTCGCTGTGTTTGACAGACACCTGTATCTTTCAACTGAAAATGCAGTTTCGAACAAGGCCTGGGGTACACATAATTAATTAGGCTCATCTCTTAGCCGAGGCTTGGCAGGTGTCTTTCAGAGAAAAGGTTCGGGGAGGTAATAAGGTGTCTTTTTGAGAACATTAAAGAAAGCTTTCATAGCGTAAAAATGTTCTTCAGTTTCTTGGAAGCCAAGCTCAGCTCAAACCTTTCACATGACTTGGTTTTGTAGATTAAAGTCTTTAACAAGGATTCTCAGGACAGCCTCACATCTTTAGCCAAGCCATCCGAGTGTGTGACTGAACATGTGATGGGGTCTGCCTAATTAGAGAGGGAACATCCTATTCATGTTGACTAAGCTGGAGCACCTGTGACTGGGTGCTCTGTGATCAGGATACTATCTATGGACACCATCTCTGTGACTGCACAACATGGATAACTAAATGATCTGCGCTGCAAACGAGTTTGCTGCAAAAGAAAGTACATTAACATATTTACCCGCTAGCTCTTAGTCAGACCTAAGGATTGTGGTATTAAAGCAGTGTTTGCTCTATGGGATTCCAAAAGCTCTACAATAACTTCTGAATGTTCCTACAGTGCCTTACAAAAGCTTTCACATGGCTTAAACTTATTACACTTTGTCATGAGTTTCAAGTGGTCGTCCATTACAAATCTAAACCCAGGTCTCAAGTCTTTTGCAGTTTCTAGCAATTTTATTTGCATGATTGCTTTGTGTTTTGATCCACCGACATCCATCAACTCTGACCAGCCCACCTTTCACTGCTGAAGGAAAGCATCCCCACAGGATAATGCTGCCACCATCATGCTTCAACAGTGTATTGTTAGTGTTCATGTACACAGAATGTTGCATGTGGGTTAAAAAAAAATAATAATAAAAATTTGCTTTGTTCTCTTACATGTTTGCTGTGTTTCCTACATGGCTTATGGTAAAAATAAAATGGGACTTCTTAGCACTTTCTTTCAACAGTGGCTTTCTTCTTGCCATTCTTCCATGAAGGACAGATTTGTGTAGTGCATGACCAATAGTTGTTCAATAAAAAGATTCTTCCAGCTGACTTCATCTCTGCTGCTTCTCCAGGGTTACTATTGGGCATCTGATGGCCAATGGCTAAGTAGACATCTTATGGTGGTCCACCTAGGGATATTTAAAGCTTGAGATGTTTTAGAAGCTATTCCTGTTTTAATCTTTTTTACAACTTTCTCCCTGACCTGTCTGCTGTGTTCCTTGGTCTTTATGATGCTTTTTAAATAGGATTATTATAAACATTTCTGTTCCTGGTGCCCAGAATTTGCATTACTCAATGTTGGTCTGTGAGATAAAATCGCAATAAAACATTCAGGTAAATCTAATTTTGGGGTTGTAATGTGACAAAATGTGAAAAAACTTCATTGAGTACTAATACTTTTTCCATTCTCTGTACATTCACTGCACATGTCCAATGAACATGAGTTAGCATTTAATCACGGGTTAATTGAACATGTGCAATGAACATGTCAAGACTTTCAAGTGTTTTTGGTACATTTTTAACCCCATATCCTCTTTAATCAATTATCCCATGCCATTTTATCACAAAAGAGACTCCATACCATTATGCAGTCTAGAAGTAAATTGAAAGCAAGTTTTAAATTTGTAATGACAGTGTGTTGGTGTTTAGCACTGTTGTGCCACACACATGCACAGACACACACACACACAGTAAGACACAACATACAGTTTAGACCTCATACTAGTGATTTGAATTCAATACGATTTGTCACAAGGAATGTCAAGGATTGGAAATTAACTTAAAAAGCATTAATGATAGATCGAGAAAAACTTCATGCAGACATTGTCTTACTTCAGGAAACCCGCATATCCAAATCTGTATTGAATGCACCAAGTACACCTACAGAAGCCTTGAAAGGCAAGTGAAGGCTTCCGTATTGATCAGAATTTCCTCATTTTTATTTAGCTCACTATAATTCCATAGAAAGGGGCGTAACTACTTTGATAGAAGGATAGATTTACATACAAAAACATAATATTTGATTCAGAAGGGATTTATTTAATTATTAACCGAAACAAAAACAACAAAGACTGGTGTATCTACTGTCCAAATGTGGATGACTCGAACTTTTATCCCAATCTCTTTTCTCCTCTTTCAACTCAAACTGGCACAGCACTGGTGGTGGGAGGAGATTTTAACCTCACTCTGAACGTAGAGTTAGACAGGCTCCGCAGATCATCTACACTTTCTAACTTGCAGTCAGTTAACATACTAGAGCAGTACGTGGACGTCTGTGTGATGCTTGGCCCTCATGGCGCCATCATATAAGTAGTTTACCTTAAGGAGGTACAGTATGTGAGGCACAAATTCATCCTTTTTCCTTATGATGGTGATGGAAAAAAACATTAATACCACTTGTTAAACCTTGGAGGTTTTACACACAGTTACTTAAAGATGAAGATTTTACCAGGTTGTCTGAGGAAGAGCGGACCGATTTTTTGAAAATAAATTACATCTCTTCTGGTTTCCTCTGAAGGCAGCAAAGGTTGTGCAGCAAAACAAAAAACAAAAAAATCCTAATTATTATTTAATAAAAAAAAGAATAAAAAAGAAAAACTGAATTGGAACTGGAACAGAAAAGACTTATGAAAAAAAAATTATGCAAAAAAACATGCTACAGCTCAGGAAGAAAATCTGTTAAATGACAAGCAAACTAAAACTAGAATACTAGAGGCAAGAAAACAATTCCAAACACAGAGAAATCTAGCAAACTACTTGCTAATCAACTGAAAAAGAATAAAGAAAAAGGTAATTTCAACAATAACCAAAAGTAACAGTATGCCAACTATTGATCTGAAAAAAATTACTACAATTTTTAGGATTTTTTACAAAAATCTTCACCTAAACAATATCGATCCCTCCAATTCTAGCATAAATTAATTTTTAATTGAAGTAAATCTTCTTTGATTAAATGAGAAACAGAAAAGGTTCTGGGGTTACATTAACCGGCCGGCACCTGGTGGGTTCCCTGCAGAATTCGATAAAGAGTTCTGGCCACACCTGGACCTCACCTTTCAACGGATGATCACAGAAATTCAGCAAACCTCAATACTTTCTCCAAAAATAAACTGTACCAGAATAAATCTTATCCTCAAGCCAGAGAAAGATCCCATGCTTCCATCTAGCTACGGCCCAATATCATTAAATATGCAGAGCTTAAAATAATCTGCAAGACGTTGGCCACATGGCTTGCAAAGATAATCCCTTATATTATACATCCTGACCAGGCTATATTTATTAAAATTGTTATGCTATAAATAATACAAAAGACACATCAATCTAATAAACTACTGCAACATTCATAATGAAAAAAATGGTTTAATTGATTCAGTAGATGCAGAGAAGGCTTTTGACAAGGTTAATTGGCTTTCAACATACTTTTTCTCATGCTTCAGATTACTATAAAGCTCACCCAATGCTTGCGTGAAAACAGATGACTTCAATTTCTCAGAACTTCAGTCTTGAGAGGTACCAGACAACGTTGTCCCCTCTCCTTCTCACCTTTCCCTATATTTATTGAATCACTGGTGGAATATATTCATGGATTTCAAACAGATAATAGAATCCACAAAATTTGTTTAAGGCTGATAATGTATTTCTCTTTCTGGATAATGAACCAAAAGAAATAAGTTTTCAACAATTTCAAACTGCTAATTAGAGCAAATCAAAAGTAATTCCTCTCTTCTCTAATATTCATTTCTCTCCAACCATTCCTTTACATACTGGGAACATCAGCTACCTGGTCATCAAAATCTCGAACAGGCTGAATTAGCTGACACAATTAAATTATATCTCATTACTCAAATGAAAAGAAGATGATCTCACCTAGAGCATAACTCTTCCTTTCTCACTTATGGCAAGAGTGTCTGAATTACAATAATGGTCCTTCCTACAATAAACTTCTCTATGATCTCAGTTAAACCACCCCAGACTTGGTTCAAAAGCTTAGATTCTATCATATTAAATGTTTATCGACGTGTAAACCTCCGAGCATAAATTAAAAAAAAAACTATACAAAGACTAAATATTTAGGAGGATTGGAACTTCCAGTCTTGTATAAATGTCACATGGCACATAGCTTACAATATAGCTTAAAATGGATTTGGAAAAATCCATCAGACAGTCCATGGATAGAAATTGAACAAATGCTATGTAAGGAAATCTGTATCTGCAAAAGAAACCCCATTTGGAAAAACCCAAACATCCTGCAAAATAAAAAGGCTTAACTTTTCAACACTGAATGGTAAATGATTTAATCATTTAGAGGACATATTTGATGGGGAAGATTTCTTACCCTTTAATGTATGAGATTAATGGGCTATGTTTAGTAACATTAACATTTAAATAAAATATTCATATAGCATTCATAAAAATAAATTTAAATATAATCAACTAAAATCTATTATCCAGTTGAAATTTAAGATTAAACAAATAAACATAGAACTTTCTCTGGTAATAATTGGGTTAAAGTTCAACCTTCAAAGTTACTCCAAAACTTGCATAAAACTTTCTGAAGCAAATTTAACAATCCTAATTCCTATCAGTAAATGAGATGATTTGTGGCTGCCGCAGAGGGCTGGTACCTGCCCGTGTGTTGGGGGCTTTGGATGGTGTCTGCCCTGCTTGGTGCTGGGGGATCTTGAAACTGGGGATTGGTGCAGGCCCTGGACTGCCGGGGGGACTGGGTCCTGGGCTTGGCCAACACGGCTGGAGATGGAGGTGTGCCTTGGGGCTGCTGCTCCTGTCCTTCACTGATGACCTACCTGGGGTCTGTGTGGGGCTGCCGCAGCCTTCCAGAACCAAGTCCAACTGTCTTTTCCTGCTCTTGGGTATTGTGTGTAGGCATTCTACTCCCCCATGCTTCAGCACACCTGAGTTCAATTGATGGCTGATTAACAGGTTTTTGGTGAACTACACTCATTTGAATTAGGTGTGTTAAAGCAGGGAAACTTCAAAAACATGCATGGCAGTGTGCCTTGAAAAACACTCCTCTAGGTAATATTTCCATTTCATGAAGAACTACAATCCAGATCCAGATTTGGAGGTTATGAAACTAAGAAATGAACCTTTCTTTTCTTGCAATCAAAGTGTAAACAAAAGAATATAATTTATGAAGACATCACTTATTTATTTTAATTATTTTTTTGTTTTATAGAGATAACATTGTGATCTAAGGAGCTGCCAGAGCACAGATCAAATACATTATTTGCCCTCTGTGTGAGATACTCACATGACATAATGGATAAGAATTCCTTTGAATAAAACACCATTACGCGTCTATCACTGAAGCTGCCATCCTTTTCTGTTGTCAGATACTTGTTCGTTGTGCAATTGTAGCAGAACAATGCTGAGTGTTTAATCAGCAGGAGTAAATTGTTGTTGGGGATGAAATGACAACGCTCCAGTGATAAAGATCTTTAGATTTATCTTAGTTTCTGTGGCCCAGGTGGTGAAGTTTAGTATTAATGTGGGCAATTTGGCTCTGACTTTGAATTTTTATTTACTTTTTGAACACATCTTTGACATTTCAAAGTTTTCTAAATGACTAAGGAGGATGTTATCTTATATTTTGTTTAGCATTTTTTAACACTGTATTCCTACAGAGTGCCTAAACCATCTGCTCCAACAATTTTGCTTCAATCATCAACCAAAATCATCTGCAGAATCTAATAAAGAACTCCCCATTAAGCAACAAAAGCTAATTAAATTAACATTTGCCACAAAAAACAAATTTGGCATCCATTTATACTGTGACTGTTGAAATAGGAGTTAAAAAATAACTAATTTCAAAACCTGCAAAGTAACATATTTTCTACAAAGATGCCACCTCTCAAGCAAAGACAAATTGAGGTTAAGGGAATTATCTTATGAGTGTTATCCGTCTTTCAGTTTGAGCTATAAATTAATTTCTTTCAAAACAAGGTTTTTCCAAGGTTACACTCGCCTTTCATGAATAACAGACAAGTTAATAAATGGCTTTGGTGCTTGTGCTACAGAAAAACAGCCCACTCATAAAGGAATCGTTTGAAGTTACATTGTGATGCTCTCTCATTGTTATTTAATGAACTCAATTCATTTTTCCTCCAGCAAAATCCATTAAAATCAATCATTTTTGCTTAATTTTTTCCCCTATTGCTCCTCCTGCAAACCAAACACTGACCCAGGAGATGAGAGAAAAATCTCAGAGGCAAAGAGTCAACTAATCTAACCATAGCTTTCATTCAGATCCAATTAACCTGTGCATATTGAGTGGAAGAAACACTACCTACATCAACAAGTTCAGTCATCACCAACTAATAAACACCAGTGAATATGTGAGATGATGGAAAATGAAAGGAGGCTGCATTCAGATCACAGATGCCCCCACCTTTGTTGTAAATGCCAAATGCCATTTGGATAAATGCTTGATACATGGTGCTGTTTTAACCCAAATTACCCCTATGCCTTAGATCTCAGAACCGCCTAATTAACAGAGGAAGTTCTAAAGCCTTTCAAGGTTTGCACTTTAAACAAAGCCGGAGAGCAACGTCGTAAATCTGTTCTTCTTTTGTGCACCTGGAGGGTGGAATGAGTGATGACAGAAGGAGGGGAACGTTGATTGGGCAAAGCAAAACCCTCTTCCTTTTCCCTGCCTTGTTTCCCACCTCTGAGAACCCAAGAATAACTGAAGCTGAAGGGTTCCTGACAAAACTGGATTTTTGCATTTTTAAGCAGTATGACTATTTTATAAGGGCAAATATTCAATTCATCCCTTTTGGATGAGTATCTAATTCTATGGGACCTTCATTTCCAGGTGGGAAAATAGAAAATCAACATAAATAATAAAGGTTAAACAGATTTGCATGTCACTGAGTGAGATAAGTATTTGATCCACTACAACCAAGCTGGGCCTGCTAAGTCTCCAGTCTCCAGTTCTCAGTCCTCTAGAAAACTTGTGAATATATACATTCAAGAAAACTAAAGGATTTAAACAGTAAAGAACAGTGGGTTAGAAACTATTGAGAGAAACAACAAAGCACTTTCCTTAAGCTGCTTAAGGAAACTGCACAATCTTATGAAGTGATTCTGCACCACATCAGCTGTCAATGCTGAAATCCTTCTGTTCCTTCTCTTTTGTTAAATGTTTTTTTGGGTTAATGTAGGTTCAATACTGACATTTGTTGTGCTTCTGCACACAGATCCTGGTGACACTGGATATTTTGGAAGTATATGAAGAGCAGGGGTGAGTTTGAAGGTTTTGTAGCCTATAGGTTAGTCTATTGTGAGCTGTGAAATGTCACCTTGTGTGGGTGTCCAATGGGTATGTTATACCCTGCAGTTCTTTTCTGCTATCCAGCACTTTATGGTGACCCGGGTCAAAAGCCGTAACAAAGAAAAGGGGGGACACGACACCAAAATAGTTTTAAGCCCTTTTAAAGGCATGTATTTAAAATAAAGAATAATCAGTCTTTATGTTGTCAGTGTAGATGTTTGGTGTGCAATACTGGAGCACATGACAAGCAACTGCTTTAACGCTATCTTTTCCTTTAATACAGCAAACATCAAAATTGTACAACTGGAGGAACAATGGACCAGACACTGATTCTGACATTTCAACAAGGACAAAAACGTGAGTGAGTTGTGACCCGAGTGTACCACAATCTTAGTACTATCGCTTAAATAAACTGTCATGTCATAAAATGTCATAAAGAAAGGATAATATTTCCTTCTCAATCACAGAGTAATTCAACTGATGCTTATCAAACTTTTCAGAAAAGTAGTGGACCGGCCTGCAAGTGCCTAGGTCATCAGGCTGTGTAGGAACAGCTCTAGCACCCACGTGGCTTTCATCCACACAGTGCCTGAATGCCTGCTGACCGAAGAGAGACCATTGAAATTTTCCATCTTTATGCAGCAAACTAGTTAAAGGTGCACTGACAAAGGAGAAATTTTGACAAAAGCATCTATAATACCCAGCCAGCCCAAGAAAACGCATAACTGTCACAGGATACTGCTCAACCACCTGAACATTTGCTGCAACAGGGCTAACGTCACCGCCAACAATGTGACCCAAATAGGTAACAGTTAATCTTTCAAACTGTGAGTTTGCGAGATTTACTGCCAATCTTGCCCCTACCAAACGAGTGAATAGCTCTCTGATGAGCTCCACATGCTCTTCCCAAGTGTCAGAGTATGCGACCATGTCATCCAAGTAAGTCACAGATCCAGACATATCAACAACCACTGTGTTCTTAGTCATTGATGTGTTGCTGGTGCATTTCTAAGCCCAATTGGCATCAACGTATGAGAAACGCAGACACCCCATGCGCGCGCTTGGTCAACGGCACCTGCCAGTAGCCCTCAGAAGATCAAATTTACTGACAAATTTAGTAGAATCCACTTAGTCCATGCAATCATCTATTCTTGGCAATGGAAAACAGATTTTTTAAAAACCTTTAACATTTCCAAAATCAGAGCAGTAGTGTAGAATGTTATTAGATTTGGGTACAAGAATGCATGGAGATGCCCAACTAGAAGTACTCGGCTCAGCGATCCCATTATCAAGCATGTACCTGCAGCCAAATACTCCAAATTCTCCACATTTACTCTGTAAAAACATTGTTTTATCGGTTTACAGTCACCAATATCCACATCGTGCTCAATCAAATGCATGTGTCCTGGCATTTCCTAAAATAAACAAGGAGATTGATGTTTCTCCTCCATTAACTGTGTAGCACAACCTTCTGACAAGTGAACAAAGAATTTGTCCAATTTATCCAACTCTTCTGAATTTTTAAGGTGCCCGTGTGTAATAGCGCTGTCCAAGGTACCAGCGTCACTGTCATCTTCCACAACAGGCGGCAGTGCGCTGTCCATGGTGCTGAAACTCTCGGCCACCCTAGTAAGCCTGTTTACCGCACATGCGGATGTAGCCTCAAACTCCAACTGTCATAGTTTTACGAATTGTTTTGACCCACATGGAGTAAGCAATCAGGAGACCGATGTAGTTAGACAAAAGTTTTTATTTTACAGAATTCTGGGGAAAAGGAAGCGGAGCTCGAACCGGAGACCCACTGAAAGGTAAGTAGACACAGTAAGAATTAATTAAGTCCAGGATGGAGAATGTTACAAAATAATAATTCTGTCTTACTAGAAAGTGTAGCTTGATCCACCAGGAGGGGGGTGAGACAATAGAGGAAACTGCACACTGAGATGAACGAGCTGGTAGTTGCTTGAACTCACTCTGAGGTAACTCTGTGGTTTGACTGATGAGGTTATTGCGAGGTAGGGTGGACAGGGTTCGCTTGTGGAGGTTCGTAGTAAATCCAGGGAAAGCTCCGTCGGGAAGGCCGCCAGACAGTTAGTTAGGAAGCATTGACCAACCAGATATAATCCACCCGATTAGGAGATCCTCTTTTCAGCGACAACATCCACAATGGCATGGATCTTCTCAAAGACAAGTCAGGCTTTAGTATCCAGTCTGCAAGGAGTAAACACAAAGCTACTGGAAGAACAAAGACAGATCTTAGGCAAAGCTGTGGCTTGAGTCTATACCACTGAGGGCAACACTGGCGCTGAACTGCCGGCGGCCTCCATCTTAAATACCCTCCTGGGCTGACGAGGAATCTGGAACACCTGCCACCACTCCTCACGAACCCAGAGCCACCTAGAGGCCAAGCACAGTGCAGCAACAACAAGGAACAATACAGAGATCCTGACACCAACTGCAGTAAATCAACTTCTCAAGCAGAGTGTGCACTGTGTGTGCAAAAAATTTGGGCTAAACCCTGTGCTTTTCCTGGGTGACCTCCACCCCGCTAACATTAACTAAAACAACCCTTCCTATGAGTCTCCTTCCAACTCCGTTAGTTCTTAAAATAATATAAGAGCTAAAATCATATTATTAGAATACTTTGACACAGTCTTGGTTGATTGCTAATAAAGCACACCTTGTTTTATTGTGAGACCTTTCTATGGCAGCATCTTTAATTTTTTTTTTCTCAATGACAAGGTCAACCTGACTGTCCAGTCCAATGGACAGCAGCACCAAAGAGGTCAGTTTCAATTTAGATTACAAGAGAGCTGATGTCCACTGCGGGCATTAAGTCTATAGATGTAGCCACACAGGTTTTGTAAGTTTTTCAACATCTTTTGAAACCCCACTTACTTAGGAAATATACTGTGTTGAACATTTAAGCAACACTGAGGAACAATTCAAATAAAAACAGATTGTGTTAATTAAGGTAATAAATTGCCTATTCTGTGCAAAGAGTCATCTCTGGTTTAATTATATTTTCTGATAACAGTTTTATTTTATTGCATTGCAGCATTTTAGTAATGTTGGAACCCTAAGCCATGGATTTCAACATTAAACTCCGGTACGGACTCTTCTGGAATTTTCAAAAAAATTGCATTAACCTACTTCCCCGGCACAACTTAGGAAAAGGGGGGTATCAGCGGATTTCCCATGAGCCACTGGCTGTATAAAAGCACCCCCCTTTTCAACCCCCATCTCTCCAAGCCGGTTGACCATCGGACCAGGAGCAGAACAGCGCTCTGAAGTCTTTTTTTTCTGGCAAAAAAAACATAAACTTTTTAGACTGGATCCCAAGAGTCTCATATGATCACCGATCATATGCAAAAATTGAGTATGGAATGAAAATTGCTGTTTTTTGGTATCCCTTTCATTCAACAGGGAATTAAGGTACCAGCATTTTGATCTCTCTCCGAGCCCTGCAGACGCACACGGGGTTCGAGAGAACCCCTCAAAAGACGCGGTTTTCCCCGTCTGGAAGGAAGGACAGCGGAGACCGCATCACCGTGGTTATGGTAATGAACAGCTGGTTTGGCGGACAGAACGAGCCGTCTTGCAGCTACAGCTTCGGAGCTAAAACCCCTTTTTTTCACAGATCGAACGCTACAGCCCCAAGGCTACCGAGGTTAGCTGAAGGTAACCGGTTTTTTGATTGGACGTTTTTTCAAACTTCGCCCCCGGACCAACATTTTCCCCACCATAGTCAGAGGTTTTGGTTTTTGGGGGAAAAACATTTAGGATGAAATGATCTAAACGTTTTTCATTTTGTGAAGTTTTTTTGTGTGAAACTCCGTTATCTTAGTGCTAGCAGGCTATCTGCAGCACACGTGCTCAGGTTATGTTCTTTGTTTGTGTTTTTAAAGTTAAGAAAAACTTTATTTAAAGGGTGATTTTAAGCAGAAGGTTGATCATAACGCTCCGTCCGCGCTTATGCATTTTAACCCTTTTATTGAGCCTGGTATTTTAAAGGTATGTGTTTGATTCTGGTGCTAAGCTAAGCTATCAGCCTCCTTTGTTAGCTTAACTGCTAACAGCTTAAGAACATGTGCTTGCTACTAAAGAGTATTTAACAGGAAGGTTGTTATTTTTCAAGCTAGTTAATAATAGTCCCTAAACATCATTTTACTAAATTTGAAAACTAAGTGAACACCATTAAGCCCATTTTTCCAGAAAGATTTGGCTCTTTTCCAAATACTCCTTTAATAATATTTCTTTAAATATTATTTTAATAAATAAAGGCAACTACCGTTGAGAATTAGTCATGCAGAAGGTTGGTTTTATTCAGCAGATCATTCTTTAAAACATTATTTTATTAAAATAATATTTTATCTGATCTTGCATTGTGAATGGTTGTCAAAGTTGGTTCCAAGACTAACTTAACTTCATTTCCAGATTCTTCAAGATAATCCTTGGTTCTCAAACATAAATAACATTGCATGGTAATGTTGCATCACTCTTTTGGACATGATTTTCAATCATCTTTAATCAACTTCAATACATATGTCAGAGTTTGGACTTTTTGGACTTCTGTTTGTGGTTTTGTTTACTTTAGTTAGATGCTCTTGTTTGTCGTTTGTATTCATGTTGTTAATTACCTTCGTTTTCTAATAGTTCTGGTCTCCTCCTTGTCCCCTTGGTGTTGCTTTACTTAGAATGCTTTCATTATTATTGTTATTGTGATTATTAGTTCTGTACCTTCCTTGGATTCTCTGTGTTTATTTATATTAGGTATTTTGTTCTCCCTCTTGTTAGGTCAGCTTTAGTTATTGTTTACATCTTTGTTTGTCCTCATGTTCCCTGCTTGGTTCTAGTTAATTCAGTCAGTGTGATTTTAGGTTTGTTTACTTTTGTAATCAGGGTTTTCTTATGGGTTCTTCGTTTATACTTAGGTTGCCAGTTCTTAGGTTGTTGTTGTTCTTCTGTTTCCTCCAGTTTCTCTGTTTCCTTCAGTTCTTGGTTATTCTAGATTTCTTATGCTTCTTTTGGTTATTTTGTCTATAGTTTTGCTTAGGTCTGTATCTCCTTATTGTTATTAGTCCTTTTCCTCATGTTTTAGTCTTCATATTAGGTTCACCTGCTTCCTGCGTACATGTCACACCTGTTCCCTGTTTCTTTGATTATCTGCCCTTTGTTACCCTCTAATGTCTCTCTGTATATTAGTTGGTCTGTGTTCTTTGTTTCACGCTGGTTCCTTCTGTTCGTTCACAATCTGTTCTGCCCGTTCACTACACCAGGACTAAGTTCAGTGTTTGCTTCGTTCCTGCAAAGAGTACTCATGTAAGTTTTTGGATTCATTCATGTTAGTACCTGCAGTGTTTTCGCTACGTTTTTGGAATCATTTTGAATAAAGCTGAAGCCTTACTACAACATGCTGCTGCCCAGCTCTTGTCTGCAATTTGGTCCGACCCAAACCCAGAACATGACAACATAAGTTGTCATTTATTAACAGCTCTCTAATAAACTGTTTATAACAGCTTCAGAGTCATAAAACTTGTTCTGAGAGTCTCAGGCACACAATCTGTGGAATAAAATATTATTTCAGCCCAATGTAAAGGCGTCATGAATGTCTTATTAACAGTGTGGGTCAGAGGAGTCAAAGGTGTACATATCTGTCCATCTCTGTATGCAAAAAGTCAAATTTCAAAGCATTCATATCACCTCACTGCCTATGCTGCTGGGAGGCGCAACATCGGTTAAGTTTTACTACTTATGCCACCTCGTTACTTGATAAATCACATTGAGATGATATGAAGGCATCTCAGGTCTGGCTTGAATGTGTCTAGTGAAAGGGACCACTGACTGAGGTGATATTCTACCTGTCTGCACTTGAGTGCATGTTGAAAAGAATACTATAGCTTCTCACATTGAGACTGAAATCATTGCATACCTTTTTATTGTTCTGGAAATGTAGAGATGAAAAGTGTGAAATGGAAGCGAACGAAGAGAGTGTTGAAAATAAAAGTAAAATACCCCTTGGCTTCAGAGAACACATTTAAAAAAAAAGCTTTGATGTCTGAATAAAAAAAGAAAAGAGCTCAGTAACTAATTCTATTATCATGCAGTCCCCGTTACAGACGTGTGCATGATCTATCAAGAAGAGCTGTAGGGGACAGAGAAACACACACTACTCTGCATCATCAACTCAAAATCTCTAATAGTAATCCTTTTCTAGAATCAAGAAATATTTTTGGCATTATTATATGTGGGTGGGTCTTTTTTATATCCAATTTCATTTTGTTGCATTTATTCATGGTGAAATTCAGAATAAGAAAATTATTAAATTGAGGCAGTTGCAATTTGTGTTTATCTAGCTTTCCTCTTGTCTCTCTTGTCTTAACAACATCTGAAATGACTAATCAGGAAAAAAGTCTTTTACACATAGTCAAGCAGAAAGAGGGCCCACATGCACCTAACTTTGCTGCAAAATATTTAGGATTTTCATGCACCTTATATTGTTTGTCATTTTCCAACGGTTCTATTCTCTCTGGCTCATTGATCCTTTATGAATTGGGTTAATTCACAACTCATAATCCCCAGTAGGTTGGAACCCAGGTTGGCTATTTCAGCTCCTTGTGTTGTACCTTTAATTCCTACTAAGGGAGAACGCTGCTGTCTGAAATACCTGTTGCTAAGGGAAAAGGTGAGAGTTTGTTTCTGCAATGGTGTTTAGATACATGGTGCAGTTTTAAGCGAATCCAAATGCATTGGTGACAAGAGGTAGCAAGCCTTTGACTCTGACTTTATGCCAAAAATGAATATGTCTCTTTGGTTTTGGTTGTATACGGACCAAATATCCTGTTAAAGCCATACTCCACCCGAACCCTCCACAAACATCCAGGGACACGGTGTTACGCTTCCCATAAAAGGTCCACAAAACACATATTGGGAGGACAATCAAACTTCCATGATACTATCAGCAATTTCATGAGGGTATAAATCTTGTCCACTGTTCTGTGGGCAGAACCGACCCCCCCCCCCCCCCCGAAAAAAACTGCTTTTTGTGAATCTGGAAGATCAATTATTAGTCAAAGTCTCATTTCAAGCACTATACAATCACTTTCCAAGGGGAGATTAAAAGTTGGCTGCCCGATCCAGTTAGTGGTGTTCATGAAGATTTCAAGGCCTTGTCATGGGGATGAGGGTATCTGCCTAAGGAACCTTAGGGTCTTGTCTTTGCGTTTTTTTGCTTATTCTGTTGCCATCTTGAAGCTATAAGTTTCAGTATCCACAGGGGCGATTCACAGCCGAGTCTGAAGCGGTTGGGATGACTGTCATCTTCTCCAAGTCTGTGGCCATGGAAAAAGGTGGACTTTTTCCTCCAGGTTAAGGTTTAGTCTCTCCTTAAAGTGAAGAGGTTCAAGCATCTTGATGTTGTGTTCATTCATGATGGCAGAATGTAACAGGGAAAAAGATGAACAACACGGTAAGGGTGTTGTTTCATTGGCTTTGCTTTTTGGACATTTATGTCATGTTCTAGCACTGTAGTACGAGTTGGAACATCACCAAACAAGCATGTGTATTCATTAACTAGAATTACTAAGTCCTCCTGATGCTTAAGTGACAAGTGGTTAAGCTGACTCTTCAGAGATTTTAACATCTCTGAATTTGTAAGCTGAGGATTAGAACAGATGGGATAATTTATTTTTAGACCATCAGCATTACCCAGCTCATCCATTTCCAGATGAGCAGTAGTTGCAATTGGAGCACATCCCCCAATAGGTTCCGGGGCAGGCCGGGGGTTGGTATAACTTGAGCATGTTCACATAGCAAAGACGAGACTTGCACTGCTGATTAGGGGTATCGATTATATAATCATTCTCCCCAATTCTCTCCAGGACTTCATAAGGCCCATCAAACTTGGCAGACAAGGCTGAGCCAGGAACAGGAAGGAGAGCAACAACCTGATCTCCCACCTGGAAATCCCGTTTGACAGATGTTTTATCATAGTTATGCTTCATTTTTCTTTGAAAACCAGTCAAATGTTTCTTAGCCAGAGCGTTAGCATGAGAGAGGCGTTCACGAAACGTTTGCACATACTTAGTCACCATGTTCTTAGAACCTTCTGCAGGTACTAAGAAAGTTTCTTTCAAAGCTCTGAGTGGTCCACGAGATGTGTGACCAAAGACCAGCTTAGCAGGACTGAAACCAAGAGATTCCTGAACAGCCTCTCTAGCAGCAAACACCACAAATGGGACTCCCTCATCCCAATCCTTTTCAGTGTCTAGGCAGTACTTGCGCAGCATGGACTTAAGGGTCTGATGCCACCGTTCCAATGCACCCTGGGATTCTGGGTGGTACGCAGAGGAAACAACATGTTTAATACCTAGAGTTTGGGTTACCTGCTTGAACAATTTTGACTGGAAGTTTGTTCCTTGGTCTGTTTGTATGGTTTTTGGCAGGCCAAACACAGAAAAGAATTTTGTCAGTGCTTTAACAACAGATTTTGACGTAATCTTATTCAACGGAATAAGTTAGACCTTCTTAAAGGTTACTGGCAAGTTCCCTTAACTGAAAGGGCTTCCAACATTTCAGCCTTCGTAACCCCAGATGACTTTTTACAGTACACTGTTATGGCGTTTGGTATCGTTTGGTATGTGTAATGCTCCGGCTACCTTTCAGAGGCTGAAAAATAAAGTATTGAGTGGCATCTCCAACTGCAGTGCCTATTTAGATGATCTGGTGGTATATACTGAAACTTAGCAAGATCATTTGCAAACCTTACACCAAGTATTTCACAGTTTGGCCCAAGCTTCCTTGACTCTCAACCTAGCAAAGTGCGAGTTTGCCAAGGCCACTGTGACATATTTAGGCAGGGAAGTGGGACAGGGACAGGTCCGTCCCATCAACGCCAAGGTTGTAGCGATTAATGATTAATGAACTGCGCCGGTTTCTTAGAATGGTTGGCTATTACCGAAACTTTCGCAGAAATTTCTCCTCTGTTAGCCAACCATTAACCAATCTACTTAGCCCAAAGACTGATTTTGTTTGGTCAAATGAATATCAAGGTGCATTCGAAAGTGCTAAGGCTCTTCTTTGCCATACACCAGTGCTAGCTGCACCTGATTTGACCCGACCCTTTAAACTGGAGTTTGATGCCAGTGCTGTTACAAACAGACTTGCAGGGTTTAGACCACCTTGTTTGCTATTTCTCCCGTAAGTTAAACAAAAACCAACTAAACTATTCCACCATTGAAAAGGAAACGTTGGCCTTGTTTTTGAAAGATGAATCAAAGGAATCAAGGATTCGTTCGCAGTGATGCTGGTGTTGCTCTGGTCTGTCATGGTGAAGAAAGAGGAAAATTAAAAGAAAAGGTTCTTGTTTTGTCTGTCCATCTATATTCCAACACTTGACTTTGGTCAGGAGATATATATAATGCATAAAAGACCATGATCCCACTTACAGACAGATAGAGCTTTTTCCATAGGGTTAGTAAAGGCCTTTGTCATCCATGAGGAGCTTGTAATACAGACACTGCTCCTCCTCAGTAATACAGACACAGCTCCTCCTCACTGAAAGACACTGAGGTGGTTTGGACATCTGATCAAGGTGTTTCCTGGATAAATCACTGGAGATTATCAGGGCACGTCCTGTTGGGAGAAGAGTCTGGGGGAGAACCAAATCTGACAAATTTTAACACTGGTTAATGCTTTGATTCCTATTTGAATGAATATCTGCAAAACACATGGAGTACTTTTCATTTACTTACTCATCAATAAATCATAAATGTTTAAGTATCAATTTGTGAATTTCCACATCATCATTCTAACAGATTTGATGGGCAAGACTTTAAGGCCATTATGTTTCAACATTTGATTCAAGATTATGATTATATCTTTTCTATTTGATTTAAAACCTTAAATGAACTTCAGTGGGTGATGCTTAAACTGGGCATAAACATACATTTTTAATTTAGCAATCTATGAGAGCTTAATTAAATGTTTTGTTGCTCATTAACATCTCTCACTGCTGACTGAAGTATTTAATAGTGAATGCACATTTTAATCATACAGCTGTGAAAGAGTTTCATTTTCCGTTGCGTTTCTGCAGAGGTTTGTAAAAGAACAATGAGCTGCTGTTACACTACAGCCTAACTTGCCATGTATGCTGACATTTTAATTGTTATGTGGCCCTAGGAAAACATAAAGTCCTTTCACATATCTAAAGTCGTTTTTGCTTTTCAATTAATCATTTTCAGAGTAGTGCATGCATATTGTAATCAATCCTGTGAAACTCAATTTTCAGCAAATTCATACTGTGGCATACAATTAGTAATGTTATTTAATAACGGCATTACTTGGTCCCTTCAGCGATCTGGGACTTGTGTTGTCTCTGAAGCTGTGGTGCAGATGTGCAGTAAACAATGTAATGTGTGTGGTGCAACACAAATGTGGCAGAATTTTCTGACATCTCTAGAACATCTGTGGCAACCTAGCTTAGGTGGTGAAAAATTCAAATGCATTGTGAGGAAATGTAGGAGGAATATGTTCATATGGCATTGTATCTTATGTTATTGTATGAAAGATAAAAATAGTCTGACGGGTGGTGCAAGTGAAGAAACAGCCTCATAAACACCAAGGAAAAACTCAAGCAGGTCAGAGAGAGTTGTTCAAAGCACAGTTAGGTTATAAAACAATATTCCATGCTCTAGGAGATGATTAGAGTTTAATCCATCAGTCTGCAGTGTTTACAGCTACAAACCTACAAAGACATGGTTATCATCCTACACTAAGGGCTGTGTATGAAAAGCATTAATTGTGGAAGAAGGCCCATGGAACTCTGTAGGAGCTGCAAAATTCCATAGCTCAAGTGGAAGAATCTGTTAACAGGATAACTATTTAATGTGCACTCCACAAACCTGCCCTGTTGAATGGTGGTGTGGGGAAAGCCATTGTTGAAGGAAAACCATACATAGTTTCCTTTGATGTTTTACCAAAGCCATGTAAGAGACACAACAAACAGGTGGAACAAGGTGTCCTGGTTTAATGAGATCAAAATTAATCTGGTTGCAAAAGTGGTTGTGAAAGTGGTGAAAAACTAACACTGCACCATACCCTGAATAAACCATCACTCTGTAACAAGGTGGTGGCAACATCATGCTGTGGATAAGCTTTTTTTTAACAGAAGCTGGTCAGAGTCCCGTTTAAGAGTCTGTGGCAAGATTTGAAATGTGATGTTTATAGACACTCTTCATCCAATCAGACTCAGGTTGAGCTATTTTGTAAAGAAGAATCAACAAAGAGTTTGTGTGTTGCCCTGCGATGGACTGGCGACCTGTCCAGGGTGTACCCCGCCTCTCGCCCATAGACTACTGGAGATAGGCACCAGCTCCCCCGCCACCCACTATGGAATACGTGGTAGAAAATGACTGACTGACTGAATCAGGAAAGATTCCAGTCAAAGCTGGTGGAGGCATCTCCCAAAAGACTAGCAGATGTAGCTGCACCAAAGGTTTTTACAAAGCCCTGACTGTATATAAATGGGGCAATAAAGAGACAATGATTACTTTTGCCCTGAAAACACTACTTATTCATAATGGTAAGAGAATTTCTTTTCCAGTTTTTGGAGTTTTAGAAGTAACCACTTCAAAGTGGCAAAAGCTAAAAAAATAGGGTGACAACAAAGCAATGACAAAATGTCACACAGATTTGTAGAGAAACACCATCTTTATTTTCTCTCTCCCCACAAAAACAAGGCAAATAAATCCATAAGCACCATGTTGAAGCTCACTGCCATTTTCTGCTGTCACCATCATTTTATTCCCCCGTTAATATTTCCCCACCTCCCTCCTCATCTCGCTCCCTTACTCTCTCCCTCCCACAGGCCCTGCTTGCCACGTTTGCTCCACAAGCATAATATCCACCTGGTACTGTCACAGCGGCTGACATTTCATTCCTGAAATTGGGCAGATAGGCAGATATGGTTTGTAATTTAAATTCCCAACAGAAAAACTGGCTGAAAAAGCCCAGCACAAGTATAAATGTGCATTCAGAAAAATGCCTCTATGTGGGGAATATTACACAGCTCACGTGACCTTCAATGTAAGTGTGCAGATTCCTTCAGTATGTGATCAACCACTTCTCACTCTTAGACAGAAGCTCTTTTCAAATGTAAAGAATCATATGAGTCAGTGGAGCAGGTCATACACGTGAACTGATCTGAAAGAACAATTAAAGGACAAGATGGGACAAAAAAATCCGACTGCTTCTTATTAGGAACAGGCTGCACATTGTCTTGAGGAGCTCCAAATAACGTAAATTTTATTGTGCTACATGCTAAAAGATGATGCATTATCAAATTACATTAAATGTTTTCAAGCCACTTGCATACAAGGACAAAGTGGTTATTTGTAGGGATGAATCTATATAGTTTTATCCCACAGATTCTTTCAAGGAACCTGGTGATGACCCTGTTCATTACATTTCAACAAATGGAAACATTTTGCATCTTACATTGTAAATAGGATTTTGCTGTCTATCAGTACAATACCCACACTGTTAAACATGCATTAAGAGTAGTCCCTATTAGCTGAAACGACAACACTAACCCAGAAAACCTAGTAAAACTGGTTGATAAAAGAGGTAGTGTTACATATGAAATATATTATTCAACTCTAAATATCCATAAACCTAATAGAGTTCAGTATCAATTCTTTTGATGTTGGTTGCATTTTCAAACTTGTATTTGACCACTTTTGGTGAACTGTTTTACATCATTAGGTCACTTACAGAAGCTTGTAAAAGCATCCACACCCATTTAGCTTTTTCATATTGTTTATCAGGTTAATAAATCAATCTCAAAATTCGATGTAATTTATTAGGGGTTTTGTGACAGACCTGAACAGACTAGTGTAAAACTGGGAAGTGAACAACAATGGAATTCAGACATTTTACAAATAAAGATTGAAACTTTTGGCATGCTTTTGCAATAAGCCCACTGTATTCTGATACCCCTAAATAAAATTCAGTGCAACCAACTGCATTTAAATGCAGTTGCTCATAATTAGTAAATAGACCCCTCCTATGGGCAATTTTATCTTATTTGTACTGTTCTGTAAGGGTAAAGGGTAGTCATGATGAGGAAAACATTGATGATTATGTTCACCAAGCAGTCAAAATGGCTAAAATCCAACTTTTAAGCCAACAAGTTTAAAACTGGTTGGCTTAAAATTTGTGGTTTTCAGTAGGGAGCAGAGATGTTCACAAGTCATTTTTTCCAAGTCCAAGTCAAGTCTCAAGTCTTTTGCCGTAAATTCAAGTAAAATCCCAAGGCTTCAATGACGGAATTAAACATTTTCTCATTAAATCCATGACTTCTAATGCACCTTTACCCCTACATCGCAATAGGTTAGGAATCCAAACCTGTACTGATTATCCTCAGGCCTAAATTACTAAATGGACATTTAATAATTATTTTAAATAATTTAAATTTTTTTATATTTATTAAAAGTTAAGTTTTAATAATTTACCATTTTATTCACCAAAAATCTAAAGCAAAAGGCTGCTTTACATTATTAAAAAATGTATTATGTGTGATATTTACCAACTGGAAAATATAAATGGTTATTTAGGCCCTAAGAAAAATACTAGACAGATTAAAACCTGTTAATGTTGAATTTCTGAATAAATAAAAAACAAAGTGCTTTTTGTCTTTGTATTTAGGAGCTGTTTATTGTTATATTGTCCATAGCTTTACTATATATTGCACTATTGGGAAATAATTTAGCAAATCCAGATTTAAAACATCCATCCATAAATCCATTTTCTATACCCGCTTCTTCCATACTGGGTCGTGGGGGAGCTGGTGCCTATCTCCAGCAGTCTACGGGGCGAGAGGCGGGGTACACCCTGGACAGGCCGTCAGTTCACTGCAGAGATTTAAGACATTTGTTCTCAATTCTAAATGATGAAAATGTTCAAACACACACTACAGCTTTAGACTGTACCTCAAACATCTTCCACTCATCAGTACATGAGATAAATACTGTTAATAACACTCGAGTGTCAGACAAGGAGTCCTCATCAAGTCTTTAGGGCATAAGTCAAAGTCAAGTTTGAAGTGTTTTGCCACTTAAGGGAAACTTGAGTCAGAATCTCAAACTCAAGATCTTTCGCCATCCATGGTCGGGACTTAACTCAAAGAGTGTTAGATTACCATAATCGTAGATAGACAATCTGGCAATGACTGGGAGTCCCACCAGTCTTCTTATGCAGTACCTCAAATCATTCTGTACCATGACAGTGCAGTTTAAAACTATTGCAGATTACTGCATCTTTTCTTTCTCAAGTTTGTTTAAATTCTCTCAGCACTGTCCTCTTTGTACAAACCTCTGGAAATGTTTGACACATTTTATTTGAATTGAGATTTTTGGTGTATTTTTGGTTGCACCTATTGCCTGGATTTTGTTTAGTTTCAGCATTTACAGAGTAAGCAGGAGTCATATCATTGGACTTCACTTCACTTCACACAAAGAAACATTTGGTAAAGTTTAACATTTTAACTGATTTGTGTTTAATTCGCAAACCTGGACTTTAGACTACCATATAGCCCCTTGATGCACAAATTAAAATATCTGGATTTTAAGTTTTGCTATTGGCCCATACCAGTCTTTTTTAAATAGCGATAGTGGTGACAGATTTAGGTCTAAGGTCCTATTACATAAAGAAAACTTGTGAGACTGGTAAAAGCGTGACTTGTCTCCTAAAAGCATCTAGACATGATCTTGAAGCCTTTAAAGCACTAATTTGGCTGATAACATCTCCTTTAGGGTTGTGATTGCCTCTTAATCTTTATCGTCTCATGTCCACCTGATTGTTTCACGACAGCTGGTTGCATTTTGTGATTAAAGGGGAGGGTAAAGAGGTGAGGAAAGGGAGGGATAGTTATGAGTGAAGGGTCTTTAAACAGAAACACAGCTTTTAATTTTCGCCCAAGCAAGCTGATCCCATGTGATACACAATCCGCACCATGTTTGGAAGGAGTATTGATGACCACTTGGGTGCACTGGATGCTGATTCAGGACTGGAAGTTTGAAGCTTCTAACATGGTTAGCCAGGATACAACCAGGACTGGAGAGCAGCTTTATTAGGATAGAAAATCATGGAGGTTTGACAGAGGCTTTCAATGTGTTCGCTGTTAAAGAAAGCACTGTAAGGGCAGTCTGGCATCTCTGAGCAATAGAACAGAAGGAGACAAAGGAAATAATCATGCCTACTCTATATGTTTTAAGCAACTCAAAGGGGTGGCCAGGTTCAGGAAATTAGAAAGAGATTGGTATCAGGTATGCTGCTGGTAAACAGCCTGCAATAAATGCTTACTTAAAAGAGCATATCTTTTTGTAATACTTTGGATTTGTATGTCTATTCCAGCAGTTGGGGGTGTATACTGACAATGAAAATAGTCTCTTCTATAGTAGGTCACTGTATCAAACACTAGCTCATTAAATAATATGTAAATCAAGCCTAAAAGGAATTTCAAAATGCCCTGTTATGACTCAAATTGTCAGATTGTTGACCTCAATAACTCTTTCATCACATTCAACTCTTTTATATTCAGATCCCCGCAACGCTGTTAATATTACATTAATGCAGAATTCAAATACTTTCATAAACAGAGCAATGTTTGCTTCTGCACAAAGTAATAAAGCCCGCAACTGCTGTCTTTATGCACATGTAACATTACAGCATAAATGAACAATTTAAATGAAACCTAATCAGCACAGAAGCAGATGCTCCTTCTTTTATAGTGATTTTCAATAAATCAGAATATGTGTTCCATTGAGGCTCGTTCTTCAGAGTAAAAATGATCTTTTTCAAATAACCTCTAAGCATATTTTAAACATAGTATTTATTAGGTTCACATTTCTGTGTAAATAATCTATATAATGTAATTATATATATATATATGTATATATATATACTGTATATATTATATATATATATATATACTGTATATATATATATATAATATATATTATATATAATATATATAAATAATATACATATATTATATATATATTATAATATATATATATATATTTCACTGAATTAACTTTTCGATACAATTCTACTTTACTGCATATGACTGTAAAAACCAATATACTTGACTTGCTGCTGCTTTAAGTAGTGAAAACGGGCTGTTAATATTGTTAATATTTCCAACTAAAAACAACTCAGGTGCGTAGGCTGTTGTTTAAACATAATCTACATTCTCATTGCAACAGCAAAGGTTTTATAGAAAGAAAGAGAAAGTTATCACTTTAGAAAATGTCAACAGTTCTGTTATTGGCGATATTTAGTAACAAAATTGTGTTTCAGTGTTGATGCATTTGGATCACTAGATACACCAGACTACCACAGATTGTTTTACCCGTAGACACCACTGCAACAGTCAAGTACAAGCCAAATGACGAAGCAATGATCTGATAATAATGTAAGTTGAGCTCCTGCTATGCTGTGCAGACGCTCTGTCTGCACTGAGAAGGATTCACTCTCATCTGCATGTTGAATGCTTGAGGCTCCAACTGACGGCAGTCTGAACTACTTTCACATTAATTTAGCTTATTTTTTTTTGACCACTATCAGAAAATTGACTGTGAATATAGCATTGAATTTCCATCCAGAATTTTAAACCCTTACAGTAAAATGCTGTAAATTTTACAGATCAAAAGTGACAAACATACTTCACAGGAGTGACAGCTTGTTTTTAAACAAGCAGTTAATTTCTTTGTGTATTGAGCCACTTAAACATGTTTCCACATACACCAACATATGTGGCAACGATGTGACAGCATTTTAAGAAGTCTGCGTGACCGATTAATTCATGACTTGAAACCTAAAGAAAAACAGAGTGCCAGCAGAATTTTATTCCATTGGAACGTGCCAGTGGAAAAAAATGTCAGTGGACATACATTTGACTTAAATTACAGAAATCTATCACAGTCTGTAAGTTTTGGATCTTTTTCACTCAATACATTTCGTGGTTTATTAATGTACTGTGTTTTAGCTGTTTGTCCTTCAGCAGTTTGCCTGGCTTGTGCATTCTTTGTTGTTCCTGGTTCTCATTTACCAATGCTCATAACTGCCAGGTGTGTGTAATTTGGCCCTCAATGTATTTAGGAGCAGGGGTTGCTGTTGTTGGGCTGCTTTATGAGGTCAAGCCATGTGTTAAAATTATAAAATATTATTATTAAATGATGCCTGTCTGCCTAAGTTTCACAACCAGTAAATAAGACCCGAACTAGGTTACTTTTTGGCCAAAAACGTTTTACTATTTGAAAATTTCTACATGTTTGTCTTAACTGTTACTGGAGATTTTGTACCATCAGTTATTTAAAGGGAAGATTTATTTTTTTCAAATCTGGAGTCATGTTTAGTACTTTAATTATTGTCTTACCTGCAGGAGACAAAATTCGTATGAGTTTTTATTTTTATTTTTGTAGGAGTCAAGCTAAAAGCCACTCAGGAAAATTAAATTCTTAAGACCTTTATTGCAATTTAAGCAAAAACAAAAGATGTTTATAGTTTACCCGGGCTGATGTTGAGGTATCTGTAAAACTCTTTTTTTAAAATTATATAACATTTTTTTATTTATTTACTATGATTATAGTATGTAACAGATAAGTTAAAAAAATACAGCAAAAAACAGTTTATTTTATTTAGAAAGGTTGATTGAGGATATGTTTGGTCCACTGGAAATAATAGAAAAAATATAACACACAAGCACAAAGTAATTCATTATTTCAATTCATTTTTAAATTAACTTGTACCAACACCCTCTATGCCTCTACCCACTTTATCACTTCATTTTTTTATTGTCTACATCAATATGTACAGCGTCTTTGAAAAAGACTGGTCTTAATGTAAAGCAGGCATGTGAGCACTCTAAGAACTATGCTTGAGTCCACACCAGAGTTTCACCAATCAATACTGATTTCCACCTGGCAAGGCAAGAGAATATGATAAGGTTTTTGATCACTTCTCTTGATCAAGCTGGTTGGCAAATTATAAAACTACAAAACTGAAAGGAGTTGGAATTGATCTGGGAATGTTTGTGTGGGGGTTCTGTACTTACCTCAGTCCGCTCAATAGGGCTTGCAGCCTCAGTGATCAAACTGCTTGACTGGGTTTAGTACTAGAGTGCAATGAGGTGATATGATGTGTTAAAGAGAGGACAAACTTAGTCCATTCATAACACTGGTTCCTCTGAATCTAAACTGTTTATATGATTTTCACTGTGGGACAAGGTTAACTGCTTTTTTATTTTAAACTGATTTGACCAAAAAAGTTTTTCATTGAGTTTTTATGTCAATATAATGTTAGAGTCATCCATTTTGGTCGCACAGTTGAACATGCGCAGCTCTGACGTCATCCGTGATTATAAAACCCGTGGAAAATAAACTTTTCTTTGCCATTTTCCAGCGTGTCTCACGGGACGACGCAACGGAGGCGCATATCTAGAGAGACAAAAGCTCTTAGGTGAACTTTTTCTCCACACGACCATTCCCGGAAGAGCTTGAAAGCTGGAAATCTGTTTGATACAAGAAGGTTAGAAGATTCATATGCCGATCAAAGACCACGCCGACACCCGGCGCAGGTGAAAAAACCCACAGAGGTTTTATTTCCAAGGAGATGAGTTTCCTCCTTGTTGATTCAGTCGATTAAACGGTTCTTCATATTTTCCCCTCCTGGACGGATGAGAAGTTTACCATTTTTTTCTTGAGGTGATCACCGACAGGTGGTGGAGAGAAGAAATCAACTTCAAAGTAATTTCGTTCTTTTTATATTAAATCGGATAGGTGCTGTCATAATGTTTCGAACAGATTTGACCCACATGCAGAAAGCAATTCAGGAGACTGAGTTTTACGGTAATGAGTTTATTTACAGAGTCAGGAAATGTGCAGTGAACTGGAACCGGAACACCAACTGTAAAATAAACAGAATGGTAAGCGAGGGAAAACTTAATAATGCTTAATAATAATTCTGCCTTACTGGGTTGGTGGGGTGATCCGCCAGAGGGGGTGGAGAGACCAAGGGATTGTTTACCCGTGAGACAGGAGATGGTGGATACTGGCGTGTTAGGATGTTTAGTGGGAATAAGAGTCTCTGAAGTCGGTGCTGTGGATGGAGGAGGGTGGGCAGGGTTCGCAGCAGGAGATCCAGGGAATGAAGGAAACAGGAGGCCGCCAACCAGAGTGATCCAACGAAGCAATAAGAGGCTTGAGTCTTTGTTCATGGAACTGGAACTTCCTTCCAGAAGATGGTAATCCAGGCAGGGTTCAATGCAGAAGGCAAAGTCAGGTTCAGGTTAAACCTGCAAGGCAGCAAAGATACAGAATTACCAGAGTACAAGGCTAGGTCTTAGGCAAAGGTAATGTGGCTTCAGTTTGTACCACTAAGGGCAACACTCTGGCAGTGAGTTGTTGGCAGCCTCCTCCTTAAATACTCCTCAGCAGATAAGAAGTACTGGAAACGAAAGGTTTGACCTGGGACACATGAAACACAGGATGGACACGTAGACTGGAGGGCAGGCGCAGACGAAGAGCTGAGGGACTGATGACTGAGTCGATAGTGTAGGGACCAATGAATCGAGGGGACAGTTTTTTGGACATAGCCTTCAAAGGAATGTCCCGGGAAGACAACCAAACCTTTTGGCCAGGACGGTACACCGGAGCAGGCCGTCGCCTGCGGTCAGCGTACTTCTTGTTTTGATCCGCTGTGCGAAGGAGAGCTTTGGTGGCATTTATCCAGATCCTTTTACAATGGTGTATGTGGTGCCGAACGAATGCTACGGCTATGTCCTTTTCATCAGCGGGAAAAAGAGGAGGCTGATAGCCAACAGAAACCTCAAAAGGAGTGAGGCCAGTTGCAGAAGAGATTTGGGAATTGACTGCATATTCAACCCAGGGAAGATAAATACTCCAATCGAGAGGTTCAGTAGCGGTCATGCGTCGGAGAATGGATTCTATCTGTTGGTTCATGCGTTCTGTCTGTCTGTTTGATTGGAGGTGGTAACCAGACGTCAGGGAGACCTTGGCTCCAAGAGCCAGCTAAGACTTTTTCCAAACATGAGAGATAAATTTGGGGCCATGATCAGACAAAATGTTCCTGAGGTATGCCATGAAGGCGAAACATGCTGAACCAACAGCTGGGCAGTTTGGAAACAGATGGAAGTTTTTTTAGTGGGTACCAGGTGGCAGGACTTGGAGAAAAACGATCTACAACCGTAAGAATGACCGTATTTCTTTAGATATTGGTAGACCAGTAACAAAATCTAGAGCTATGTGCGCCAAAGAGCGTTTGGTGTACTGAGATCACGTGGGTAACCCATAAGAGGCTGATTGCCTGATTTATGTCTGGCACAGACCGAACAAGCTGGCACATACTCGTTTAACATCCTTGTGAAGGGATGGCCACCAAATCGCCTGGAAATGAGTGAAATGGTTTTGCTGATCCCTGGGTGACCTGAGAATTTAGCGGTATGGATTATCCTAACCTAACAGATGTAGGGACATACTTCCTGTTGGAAGGACCTGTACCTGGGTCCGGCTCGTTCGTCAGAGCATTGGTTGTTAATAAGTCCTCCACCTCCCAAACTAACGCTCCAAAAGGTCCAATGGGATGGCCCAATGGGTTCTGCCTCTTTCTCGGTGGAGTCTAGTGAGTAAAGCCGGGAAAGAGCATCTGGTTTAGGTTCTTGGAGCCAGGTCTGTAAGAATCAGATAGATGCTAAAGCGAGAAAAAGAACAGTGTAGCCAGCGTGATTGCATGGTTTCAGTCTTTTTGCTGATTTCAAATATGGTGGGGTCTAGATTTCTGTGGCTCGTCCAATACTAAACCGGGGTGTTTGCCCCCCAGCCATCTCTCCATTCTTCGAGAGCTAACTTTTTTTTTTTTTGCAAGTAACTCTCTATCTCCCACATCGTAATTTTCCTCTGGGTTTGTTAACCTCGACGAGAAAAAAGCACATGGTGGGAGTTTTCCATCCGTGACAGACTGCTGAGAAAGTCAGCACAGACACCTGTGTTAGAGGCATCGACCTCCAAAATAAACTGTCTGGGGGATCAGGATGAACCAGTATAGGAGTCTGAGAAAACTTCTCTTTCAAAGGCGAAAAGCCTTGTCGGCCTCGAGTGTCCGTGAAACATAATGTTTATGGAGTCAAAGGCGGGTGGATGGGTTAGCTATCAAGCCTGAATTCTTAATGACCGTCGATTAAAAGTTGGGACAAAAAAAAAGAATCCAAGGAACCGTGTGTTTTACTGCCTTTCGGTAGTTGCTGGAACAAGGCGAGCGCCACCATACTGCACTTGATCTTCTCGGGTCCGGCGACCTGTCCACCACCCTAGGGGTACCCAGAAATGTGATTGATGTTTTATGGAATTCACATTTCTCAGCCTTTGAGAAACAGTCCTATTTTCCAAAAGTCTTTGAAGAACTAGACGGACGTGACAGGTGGTGCTCTTTAATGTTCTTGAGTAAATCAATTTGTCATCTAGGTATACAAAAACGAAAGACCGTTCAAAAAATCCCTAGGACATCATTGATCAGGGACTGAATACTGCTGGTGCGTGGCTTAGTCCAACGGCATGACAGGTATTCAAAATTACCTAACGGGTCTTGAAGCAATCTTCCAAGAGTCCCCCTGGCGGATTCTAACTAAGTGGTAGGCATTACGGTGGGTGTCCAACTTAGTGAATAATAGTTGAACCCTGCCATGGTTCAAGAGGCCGAGAAAGGAGATGGAAGCGGGTATTTGTTCTTTATTGTAATTTGTTTAAATCCCCTATATCATGCAAGGGCGGTGATACCGTCCTTTTTATCCCCCAAAAGTAAAAAACCTCTCCGAGAGGAGCCTGAAGAGGGAGCGAATTAACCCAGATACCAGTGACTCATGTATAATAATCTTCCATAGCCTTTTCTTTCTGGGTCCATGTATACTATAGAGTGCGCTGGCTGGAACACTAGGGGGGCTCCGTTGAGCAAGTCAATAGCACACAAATCATGGATCTATGCGGGGGCAAAGGATAAGCTTTGTCTTGCTAAACCTTACCTTAGATCGTGGTATTCTGGAGGAGACCATGTGAAAGAGATCGAAATACCTGCTGTTCAGCAGGAGGCTGGGCTCTGAGGGAAAGGGCGACTGCTGACTGCAGGCAAGAAAAAGGACAGTTAGGAGGACCAGGATTACAACTCGCTGTCTGCCCAGTTTTTAATGTGTGATTGTGTTTGTTTGAGCCAGGGTAACCTAAACAATAGAATTTAGCAATGGGGACACCAAAAAAACAAAGAATTCGCCCTCCACTATGATTACGCGAGAAGAACTAAGGTCAAAGTTTTTAGTGTGAGTGATTCGTCAATTCCTTGTGCCATCTAAAGAAGAGAACTAGCTGAGGAGGCAGGATAGTGGCTCAGTGAGGTCGATCGAGCTTCACTACTAACCCCTGATCAATCGGTTTGTGGGTCGCAACCAGAGTCAACGAGAGCGATAGATTCTGAAGGGACGTGTGAAATTATTGTGGCAGGCAACTAATGTCTGGGGGCAAGTGGACGTCCGCAGCTCCTCTCCTACTGACGACCTACCTGTTCTGGACCCGATGGACGAAGAGCACAGTTTGCCAAAAGATGTGTCAGATTGAGCCCCAGTCAAAGCCCTGTTACGTTGGCGGCGTTCATCCTTTCCTCTGGGAAGCTGAGTTTGCCTCGATGCTGCCGTGTATATGCACTAATCCGAATTTTGTGAGGCTGAAGTGGGCGAAAAAGTTTCGGTAGTTGGGCTAGAGAGATGGAATCTTACTGTACTCAATTCCTAATCAAGATCTTTTCTTTCTCTCATTCTGTATATCTAATCGATGCTACTGATTAACGCCATTCAAGGGTTTTAGCTCGGCGACTATGCTAAGTCATCCTGTTGCGCGCGGATATTTAAAGATCGGAAGCAAGCGGCTCTAAGAGCTACAGTCCATTCCATCACAGAAGCTGCGTCAAGGGTGCGAAAATCTATGGAAAAAACTCAGCAACAGACGGGTTTATTTGTTTAATACCAATAGTCTTCGAGCATTGGCGTTACATCTTTCACCGGAAAAGACATGTCGATCTCCTCCTCAACTCAGGAAATGACAACCAAAGGTCTGAACAATTAGCAAAAAGTGCCTCTGCCACTGTCATCGGAGGTCTGTTTCCTGTTAGCAGCGCCTAGTACATAGGATTCTTAATGAGTGTCATGTGGAAAGGCTTGTGGGGATCGATTGGAAAACTAGAGTGCATGGAGAAGGGAACCCTTACATTTTCTTTCTCACCGGAGGATTTTTTTCTGGACTCAGGGAAGTGACCTCACGTGAGTGGCGGAAGGAGCTGAGAACCTGGATGAGGCTGAAGCGCCCTCTGCCCCGGGCGGGTGGAAATTGCTCGGGGAGTGCTGAAACAAGAAGCTTGTTTGTTCGATCTGCTGATTGTGCTGTTTCTGCTGTTCAAAAGTGAATGATAGGGTCTGAGTCATGTGTTATGATTTTGGGTGGGTTGATCAGCTAGAGTTCTCTGAATGCTTCTGCTTTATTCAGATTGGCCAGAGTGTTTTCTGTCAGAATGTTTGAACAGATTATGAACCCAGTGCGATAAAGCAATTTAGAGACTGAGTTTTACAGTAATGCTTTTTATTTTATCAGATTCAGGAATGTTGACAGTGAACTGGAACCGGAACACCACTGTAAATAAACAGAACGATAAGCAGGGAAAACTCAGGATCGGAAATGGTTAAAAATAATTCTGCCTTATGGTTGGGGGGGTGTCCGCCGAGGGGTTGGAGGGGCCCAAAGGGGATTGTTTACCCTAGACGGGAGATGGTGGATACTCGTTTTTGGTGTTTGTGGGGAACAAGAGTCTTGAAGTCATTTCTGTGGGGGAGGGTGGACGGTTTTCGCAGAGGGTCCGGGGAACGGGGAAAAAGGGGAGGCCGCCAACCAGAGGGGAATTCACACTTTTTACGTTGTGTCACAGAGATGAGGTCTGACTGTTTTAAAAGCTTCAAAACTAAGTTGCGGCAGGAGCCAAAAACAATCTATAACAATAGTGGGAAAGAATGAAATGGCATTTTAGATTGTACTTCCGGAGTTAAATTTAGAAATGTTCACACAGAAACAATAAACAGCCCATCAGTATCTGCATGTTAGTTCAGGGGAAGGGCAAGCACTTGGACCCACGTAAATGATTAAAAAAAAACTTTTCACCACCCCACGGCAAAAAACAAAAGAATCTGTGGTTTGCAAGTATAGGTATAATTTTTCCAGTAAATCATAGCTAGGAGTTTCTTTTGTAATGCTCATAAAGTTTAATGCAGTGATCAGTTGTGTGTTTGAGTTACTTAGCCTACTAAAGACGTAAGAAAGGATAAAAATACATCAGAGATGCATAATGTTGTAACAAATGTCTTGCTATATCCCTAATGTTTATTCAGAAGGCCTTGTCAATCTTTTTGGTTTGTTTTTTTTTTGCACTATATGTGAAGAAATCAATATAATTTATTGTGCCCTGATTAGCAGGTGAACTAAATCTCTTGTCATGATTTGGAGGTTAATGGACAATTTAAATAAAGAGGGCAGAGCAGAACAAATTAAGATTTAAGCTAAAATTCCAATCAATACTGGTGGGACAATCCAAAAAAAAGAAAATTGTTCCCAAATTTTCCCAAAAAAGGGACCCAAAACTGTTGGCCCCCATGGGCCCAAATTTATTCCCTTAATTTTTTGGGAAGTAAAGTTCCCGTTGAACCTAAACTTGCATTTGGGGGTTGAAACTGTTTAAAAGGAAAATTTTTGAAAAAAACAGCAGCAAAAATAAAATTTAATATGTTAACTTACTCATTATCCAGCAGTATATTTATACCCAGTATCGTTCTTTCAATCTCACCCTCCCTTACCCTCAACAAGGTCTCACCTCATCTCTGTATCTCCTCTTCATCCCATCCAATCACCCTTTTCCCTATTTCCTAGTCTCATTCTTGATCTCTATCCACTCCTTTTGTTCCAGGTTCTATCGAGGAGTCCTAAGTGGGCTCGGGAAAAAACATTTCCACAGGCTGAGTCTCCTCCTACCAAGTCTTCATCAGCAAGTCGTCCCAGATGACCCATCCTCACACCCAATCCATTCATGGCCTTGACTCGTTCCTTCACTTAATCTTTAAACTAAGATCTTTGCGGTGTGGTCCTTGCTAGTGAAAATATTTTTAAAAGTTCAGAAAGCAAGCTCTTAACAGTGCATGCATAATTTTATTGCATTGTTTTATGTGATCCTGGGTAACAAACTTAGAAGTTATGCATAGTACTGTGAAAAGTATTTGCCGCCCCACAGATTTCCATCCTTTTTTTGCTGTCTTCTACACAAAGTGATTGAAATTTGAATATCAGAAATTGATGGCCAGAGTAAGAACGAAAATGCCGTTTTTAAAATATGATTTTATTGAAAGGTAAAAAGTTATCCAAAACAACCTGGTCTTGTGTAAAATTTATCTTGCTAAAACTAAGTACTGGTTGTCTTCTCCATATGTCTGGACAAGAGAGGGAATTATTTTCTTCCAAAGAAAATATACAGGCTCGGCTGAAATCTCCCATAACCTTGTGGTCATGGTCCGAATTCCAAAAGGTATGTTTGCACAAAACAACTCAGTACATCACATAAAGAATGCTTTGTTCACTGTGAAGTTGATAGTGGTGGCCTTGTGCACTGGGGTTAATTGTTTTCAGAGGGAGCTGAGGTTTTTTGCCCAAGGTGGATGAAGTTATGAATACCTGCGAAATACAGGTCAATTTTGCCCTAGAGTTTGGGCTTTTATGCTAAGAACCTGGAGATAAAGAAGAATTTAATGTTTAATAATCACAGTAAGTCTATGTTTACCTCCGAATAAACAATATAATGACTTCACGAGAAAAAAACATAGGGAAAATGCCCCCCGTCCGGGACTAATTTGGGAAAAAAAATGGGGGGCCCGTGAAAGCCACTGTGGAAAAGAGATGTTTTTACAATACTGTATGTAAGTAATTTTTTTTGGTGCACACATTTAAGCTGCAATTATTAAAAATCATTGGTTTTCCTTCTAAAGACCTTGTTTTCTTGGTTTAACTGTACTGGAAAAAGTTTCAAATCTGTGAAAAAAGGGATTTATGATGGTCTTTTTAGAGCAGCAGTACCAATTTCTGATCTGCATAGTTATCACAAAATCAGACTTTCACTTCAGGGTAGTTAACTTGGTGCTTGTTTTTGCAATTGAGTTCTTTATATATACACTTTTAGAATTTACACCTCTTGTTTTTTGCTGTTTCATGGCTTTTTACTTGAGACTTTCTGGAAATTTTAATCAAATTTTAACTACAACAAAACCTTCCAAGTGCCCCTAGCTGCCACACAAACTCAAAGCAGGACCAGACGTGCTTGCTCAAGTATTCGATTCATGTCTTTGGTCAGTGCAGTCACAATATTTTAACATACATTCTTCTACAAAGGATTTTTGATGCATTTATTTTGTGAGATTGCATATGTGTTGTTAATCAATTTTCTAAATAGAGCTTGTATGCAATTGTGCCCGAACAAAGGAACACTGAACCTAGCAAAAGGAACACAGGCTCTATTTGCTAATTTATCTATTTATTTATGTTCCCTTTCTTACATATATACATTAATAGACCAAGAAGAGGTACATATAAATGTACTGGCAAAATACATACTTAATGTTTACTTAATTGGATTGTATGTGAAGATAAAAAAAATTACATTGTATATCTTATTATTTCATCAACTTTTTACCTCCCCTTTTATTTGTTAGACTGGCTCTTCAGCCAATACCCGGAGGCCTTCTGCTCCAAAATATGTGTATCTTTAACTGAATTTCCAGCAGCAGGTGCTTTGACCAAAATGCCATGTGTCTCTGGTCTTAGTTCTCCCTGAGTTGAACATTTGAGTGCAATGACAAACTGAATAGCTGGATTTTCTCTCCTGCTTGCCTCTGTTGTTATCTCCACTCACTGTCAACACAGATATATTTTCTCTGTAATTCCCTAGGCTGTGTTGGTGTTTTCTTTTTAAAACTGTGTGTTTGTGCAAGCTGAGAGGTGCAAAGGTCTTCTGGGGATACAATCAAACTCTGTCAGCATACATCTACCATTCTCTTTCTCTACTTCTGTAGTGCAAAAACACGTTAAAGCTTTAGTCCAAAGCAAGACCATTTTTACTTTATTGCAGAACAGAAGGGTAAATCAACCAGCCTAACTGTTGTTTAGGCTGCTAACATTCCATTATTTCTGTTTAGACATATTGTGGCAGTCCAATACTGAAAAACTGTTACTGGGCAGATTGCTTTCATTTTTTGAGTTCAAATGAAAAATGTATTTTTAAATACAACAGATTAATTTAAATTAGGAGCTAACTATCAAATAAAGGTTGACAGAAAACGAGCAAACATGCTGCTTGAACAACTATACCTCCAAAATACCAAAAGGCTTCCTAAATATTCACTGTACCTCGTAGGTACAAAATAAAAAAGCCATCCGCTTGTCAGTACCCTAACAATGTAATTTAATTAATGATCCCATAATGGTTCAAATAGGATGAAATATAGCTTAATCGTTTTGTGTGGCTTTATGTAGCATTTTAATTAAAGCTGCTTGTGGAGCGCTTACTTCTGTATCTGATAACGTCAAATAAAAACCTCATCAGCGATTCCGTTTTCAACAACTCCTTAAAACTTGAACTTATTAATTTTTCTTTGTCTCACTTATCTTATTGATGTCAGCTACAGGAATAAAGCTAGATATAAAATCTAATAATTCAAGGAAGTTTAGTTTAAAAAAAAAAAAAACTTTTTTGTGGACACAGCGTTTTTCCCCTCTTTTAAAATGTAAACACACAAGGGGGAAAAAAAAAACCCACAAAAAAACTGAGCAATTAGTGCACACATTTTCATATGGAAAGAAAATCTTAAAAGTATATGCCCACGGATATATACTTCTAAACTCTGGACGTCTATGGATGTTTGTTTATTAAATAGTGATTTCAGGCACCATGACTGGGCCAGTATGGAGCAATGGGCAAATCAAGCAGTTTGTTGCTTGGTTAGACTATTTAATCTACTAACTTTTCATCTCCATTTGGACTTCAGTAGACATCTTAATATGAACAACTTTTTACCTTTCACTTTTCAGCTACATTTCCATGGTAAATTAATCTTTTCCATGTCTTTTCTGTGACATTTTATAAACTTACTGTCATAATCTGAGGCAGCTTTCTAACACACATGCAGAGAATGTCAGGAAGTTCTAAAAGTTTTATTTAAGGCAGGTTTTTAAACTGTGCTAAATCCAGGAATGGCCTCAGGTTTTACGGAGCCATGTTAGTCCAAAGCGGGGACAGAGCTGGGAAGGGTGTTGACAAGGTCCAGGGTGTTGGTCAAAGCAGAACTCTTTGTTCACAACAGAAGCTTATTGGAGGGTGGACAGGCTTTGGTTCAGAGTGAAACCAGAGGAGGAAGCTTGCCAGTTGTGGAACCAGGCAGCCGCATGGTTTCTTGTAGCAGTGAGTTTGAGCCAGGAGGGTCAGTATCATCTGGGATAGATTCTTCAGGTGATACTAGAGGAGGTAACCTTGACACAAATAGCACAAGACAGGATGAATAAAAAGTCAGAAGCTAGAAAAAACACATCAAGGTTTGATGTTAGCAGGCTAGAGGAACTGCTGGAGTTGACAGGCATTGAATGACTGGCAGCCAGCTTCTCTTAAGCTTCTGTAAGCAGCCTGATTAGACACAGGTATGTGAGACTCACCACCAGGTGAACCTGCAGCTCCTAAGGAGAGAGATAAATCACACAGATATCACACCCAGATCCCTATCAGTCACACTTGCCATACTATTTTCATGCTCCAATCTACTCATCTGTGGTTATGTAAAGAAAGATCAGTGCGACTTCCCCTCTTTGCCAGATAGTTTTGTCTACATTAGGGTAATCTGGCTCCGTTTTATTTTTCGACTACTTACCTATGGTTCTCATGTATCCTAGATTATCCTAATCTAGATCACTATACATGCACCAGTTCCTGACATTCCAACCAGAAACTCTGTACTTACCTGGAACTGTTTTAGAGGAATCCTCCACGGATCTTTCTCATGTCACAACCATCTATCTTGATCTTGTACTCTGTGATCTTGAGTCCACCAGTTTTACATACTTTCCATTCTCAGCGGCCTTTTTATCCTCTTTCAAATCGGACACACTGGAAAACCTCAAGAATTAGATGCTTCTCAGTCACCTCTTTCTCTCCCCAGTTACTCTGCATCTGCAATATGTCTCCAGCAACTAATCAAGCCTGTTGGATTGTTGCATAAATAACTGTTAACCACCCCGAACTTATCAAACAATTCTGTGGCAGAACAGATCCACTTACCTAAACTAGGTTTCAGGACTGTTTTTTCGCACTCAACTCAAACATTTTGAATCAGTCTAAAAGAAAAAAAAACCTGGATATGCTAAAACGTTAGGTTTTTTGTAAGGTGAAAATTCAGAAGAGCCTTTGCAGGGAGGGTCTGAAAATATGTATGTTTCCTATGAAAGTCTGTCTTTGCACAATATTTATTTAATGCATCCTCAAGTGTGCATAAACACTGTGGTATGTTATCACTTTGTACATTTCCAGGGCCAATACACAAAAGCCATTGTTTCCTGGAGGTTAGACAGCTTTATTATCATAACTCTTTTAGTTTAGGTTTTTAGTTTCCTTAAGAGATTCTATAAGCTTCATCTCTAAAATCTGACTTTCCAGTCTTTATTTCCAAAATATTCATAAGTTCTAGAACTATTTTTTGAAAGTTTTTGCTGTTTGTGTTGGATCAGTGCACAAATTAGAAGTCCCAGTGCTGTCCAAGGTTTTTACTAAGGGTGTATTCACACCAGGAAAGTCCTTTAGTCCTGGTCCGGACCAAACAACCGCTTCCAAACGGACTCTGGTGCAGTTCGTTTATTGTCTGAATACGAACCGGCCCTGATCTGAACCAACTACAGAAAACTTATGTCTCTTTGGACTTAACAAGCCACCGTAGTCGGTAGCAAAGGTGTACATTGCACTGAAATCATACCTGATAAGCTGTATGTTGCTTAGCAACGCTACTGGCATGTTGTGGGACAGGACACATGCATTCTCCGACGACGTTCCAAAAATATCTATAGAACTACACAAAATCTGTGTTGAATGAGCTGCTCTTGACTCTTGCAATAATATTTCAGCTGTAATAACAGCACAAATATGCAGATTAGAGTTGTTTCCTGGAGGTTAGACAGCTTTATTATCATAACTCTTTTAGTTTAGGTTTTTAGTTTCCTTAAGAGATTCTATGAGCTTCACCTCTAAAATCTGACTTTCCAGTCTTTATTTCCAAAATATTCATAAGTTCTAGAACTATTTTTTGAAAGTTTTTGCTGTATGTGTTGGATCAGTGCACAGATTAGAAGTCCCAGTGCTGTCCAAGGTAAAGGTTTTACTAAGGGTGTATTCACACCAGGAAAGTCCTTTAGTCCGCTTGTTTGGTCCGGACCAAAAGCGGACTTAATTTTTTGTTGTTTGGTGCAGTTTGCTTTCACATTGTACTTTTTGCAAGTGAACTATGACTTGTAAACAAAGCCACGCGGGTGATTATCATTGCTCCCATTGGACAGAAATGACGGGACCGGGATACAGCACAGACCCGGAAATTTAGGAAAACAAATGTGGACGTGCTGCGTACAGCAACTCTATTCTGCATATTTGTGCTTTTATTACAGCTGAAATATTATTGCAAGAGTCAAGAGCAGCTCATTCAACACAGATTTTGTGTAGTTCTATAGATATTTTTGGAACGTCGTCGGAAAATGCATGTGTCCTGTCCCACAACATGCCAGTAGCGTTGCTAAGCAACATACAGCTTATCAGGTATGATTTCAGTACAATGTACACCTTTGCTACCGGCTACGGTGGCTTGTTAAGTCCAAAGAGACATAAGTTTTCCGTAGTTGGTTCAGATCAGGGCCGGTTCGTATTCAGACAATAAGCGAACTGCACCAGAGTCCGTTTGGAAGCGGCTGTTTGGTCCGGACCAGGGTTCACTTGAGTGTATTAACACCTGCCCAAAAGGTCCGGACCAACGGGGGAAATGAACTCTGGTCCGTTTAAAGTGGACCAAAAGTGACAGGTGTGAATACACCCTAAGTATATGTGCTGTCTGGTATTCTTAGGCATTCCCTTTATTCAGCTTGCTGGGGATTTAGGATTCTCCTTCACTGTTGTCCATGGAGACCAGGTAAATGTTGTGACTTTATTTTCTTGCATTTTGGTTTCTCAGTACTAATATGTCAATCATAGTAATGAATGTCTGCTTTGTGTTTCAGTGGCAGAGACTTTTTGCTGCTTTAGGCACATAACTCTCCAGCATCGCCATCATACACATCTAATAATTAGCTAACACAGGCTGCCATAGATGTGAATAAACTCCAGTGCATAAACATTGTTCTGAGACACCTTATATACTGCACATTTGTATATTTGCAAAGGGATTTACACAATGCAGCTTAATTAACCAATAAAAAATCTCACTCATGTTTGCTACGCAGATGCTCCTACTGCAATGATGAATATTTAATTATACACAAGAAGGGTGGTTGCTCATAGACTGTGTGAACTTTTATTTTCAGATGTTGGCTTATTACTTCAGGAAATCTGGATATAAAATAAAAGCAAAAGTATTGCATTACATTACAGCAAAAGCAATGTAAAGTGCCCTGTAAATTTTTTCCTCTTCATGCCAATATACAGGCCATGTATAAGACAAGGATTCATTAAAATCAACACATATACTTCACTGTCTGAAATAACTTGATGTTCCATAAAATGTGCTTGATTTGTTCATGATTTGATGGCAGATTTAAGGATAGCATATTAAATCATTTAAAAGTCTGAACATTTTACAACCCACAAATAAACAGTCGATGTCATGGAATGGGGGTGTTTCGTAGGAGCAACATGTAGATAGGAGCGAGGGAGCCGCATGGTGAGTTGAAGTACTTAATATTGACACAACTGAACTGGTAAATATACATGGAGATGTAAGACATGGAGCAGAGCATGACAAACAGTAGGATCCAGTGGCGAGCAATAAGGACCCGAGAGTTTAAATACAGAAGGGTGGAGAAATGACTAATGAACTAGAAGGGCTTAACCTGTGAAATGTGGAGCAGCTTGTGGCAGAAAAAATGCAGAGAAACTGAAGGAGGGAGGCTAATTAACACAGATGAGTGGGAACACTGAGAAATAGTAATATCTAAACACAAGAATGAACCAAAACCCTAATCTACCATGAATGAACGGAAATAACTGCAACTAGAGAACATAAGCAGGGAAGTGCAGAGAAACATGATTGTTTTAGTTTCTTATCACTTTGTCATTCATAGCCAATGCAAAACTGTTGGTGGAAAAATGTGTGGCTATGAATAATGTGATTTAAACCTCATATTAATCTCCCCTTTTAGCCTTAGGATAGCTATAATAACTTTAAATCACTAGTAGTGGTGGTAAATGAGAGCTTTTGTCATTCACACTGTCTCACTGTTTGCAAAATAGTTTGCAGCTCTTGTTTCAGATGAAATCTTAGAGCAAATCACCTACTAAAAAATATACTCTGCTGTGAGAATATATCCTACTTGTACATGGACTTAAATTCCTTTTCAAGTGAAACTGTTCCAAGGGATTTAAACAAGAGCAATCTAGTGGAAGAAAAAGCTTTCCCATTCTTGTATCTGTAGAATGATTCTGAAGCTTGCAGGTGATATAAGGGTCCAAGTTTTTTTTATCACCATTAATAAGAGGAAGTGCAAACTGTGTTTAGAGATGCACACTTAGATGCATTTCAAATTTTTCCATGAGAGATATGGGAGTTGTCTGCATACTGTGTAGAGCTATTCTGAGGTAGCAACAGCTTAAATGAAGGATGCCAACACATCCAAGGAAGATATGAGGGACCCAAAAGATGTATGAGCAAAATAGCTTAAGAGTAAGGAGAGGGAGAGAAATGAATGGTGCTGTTCACAAGGAGGAACTGAGATAAGGCAATGGTTGCGTATCGGTGAAAACACATTTCACGAGAGTAATAAACAGAATGAGAACACTTGTTCGACTGCTGCTACCCTTTTGCAAAACAATTTCATCCTTCCATGAGTTACACCTGCATAATCCTAAAGGGCAACCTGGAGTCTACCTCAGCTTACATTAGCCGCATCCCCATTTCATAACCAGGGTAAAACAAAAACATTTGCACTTGTATCTAAAGCGAGTTTAACCTAGATTTTATTTGGAATGTGGGAAGAAAGTGGTGTGGACATTAGCAGAATATGAAGACTTCACATAGGAAGGCAATAGCTGATGAGCAGAAATAAAAATCTTTAACAATTAAAATTTAGAATAATAGGAAAAACATCACCCATGGTAAAAGAATCACTTTGTGTCTTTATATACCAATCAAATACAGTCTCACGATTTCTCATCTTGCTAATTTAGGGTTTTCAAATCAACTCTGGCATCATGCAAAAACACAGGACTTTTCAGGCCCCAGGGGAAACTGATCTCTCACAAAAGCATGAGAAAAACAAGCACAGGCTCTTTAACACTTCATATTGTGGCAGCAGCACGTAATGTGTAGATATTGCATTGTAGCACCATAGAAACGGTGTTAATAGAAAGCTTTTAGCTCTTGAGCAACTCTCAAACAGGTCTAGCTTTCATGTTGGCATATCTCTGAATTTAAGTTAACTTTTTAGTCTTTAATTTGTAAGTCCTTTTCATGTGTCTATAAAGTATTATACAAAATTTGTGTAGTCTTAATATATAGCAACACAGTATTTCACTTTTGCTTCTGTTTGTATAGGCTACTGTGCACACCAATGCAGATTAAACATACACTGGATGGTCTTATTTTGGCATTAATATTAATTATTATTAACCTACGAATCTGACGGTTATTGTCAAAGTCCTTTATTATACTATATTTTAATGGAATTGGTTCAATGCTTAATTTATAGGTCAACATGTACGTTTAATTTATTATGTTTTACTTCTTTCTCCATAACTAAGGGACTGGTCCAGGGTTTTATCATAAAAATTTAAACACCATTGCTATTGATGCAGAAATATTGGAATAACAGGTGAACTCCGGACAAAAAAGATGCTTTAAAGTTATAGGCCCAATACTGACCCTTGGAGGACTCCACAAGAAATGTTTGTCTTGTACACAGATCTGTGTGGATGTTGTTTTGCTCTATGTCTCTCTCCTTCCCAGTCCTGGAACCTGTAGGACATTACTTGTGTACAAACCTTATAAAACCTTAAATACTTTTCTGAAAATCTGCTGTTGCTTCAATAATTACCATCAGCACCAGAGTTAAACCAAAAACCGTGACAATGTCTTAACATCTGTGACAAAGATTTTCTATTTTTACAAATCTTTTCACCTAATCCACTTCCATCCATCTACCATATTGTTAAAATGCATTGTGTAGTATTTGATGGAATGTTTTGCCTTTTTTGGTGATAAATAAATACAAATTAGACTTTCTTCTCATTTTTACCCAATCTGTCGATGAAAAGTTCTGAACCATTTTTATTTGTGTGAAAATAAATTTGAGATTGTATGTTCATAGGAGTGCACCATGCGTGGCTGGGGTCTCTCCCAGTAGAGTAGACATGCTCTTATTGTGCATGTGTGGGTTTTTGCAAACTTCTCCGGCTTTTTCGCACAAGTAAAAAAAAAATAGTGTTTGGGATAATCGATGATTCCCAGTCCTGCTTAGTTCAGACTACATATGTGCCTGGTTGTCTCAGTGTTACTCCTGCGACGAAGTATTGGCTAAACCTGAGTGTATCCCCTCTAACCAAAATACTCCTGAGATAGGATGCCCTGTTTCAAGCTCATTTGGAGTCCTGGTTCCTCATTTGTTATTTTCTATATACTTTTTTATCTTATGCACTAATTTGTCTCAGTCTTGAGTCACTTCTGTTTAATATGGAGTGCAAAAAGTTTGGTAAACAGTGTGTTGCTTTTCAGGCTGTTGAGGATGAAGGAACATTTACAATCCTTTAACATCCATTTAATTAAAAGTCATGTTTTGAAGCTGTTGTCAAAAACTCCTCTGTTATAGATTCCTGGTGGCATACCAATGTAGTGTTTGAGTTTCTCCACATGCTTTCTATTAATTTACAAAAGTTTGAAAGCTGTTTTTCACTGCTGTGCCTTGAGTTTGATCGTGAAAAAAGCTTACTTCAAACATATGAGCCAAGCAAAGTGATTTTTTTTGGTGTTTGATCCTGTTTGTGTTGTCTGAGTTGATACACGCCCCCAAAACTAATTAAAACTTAAACACATAGAAGCACATTTCATCTACAAGTGAAATTTGAATGACAGATTTCTTTAGTCCCACTACTGAAATTCAACCTTGTTTTATTACACGCACTGTTTTCCAATGATTTCCCGTTTTTCAAATGATTTACTTTACTAAAATAGACAGCACAAGAAGAAGCCTGCCTGACATTTAATGCAACGTGTTCCATCATTTTGAAGCCATGACTGAAAAGCACCAATACCCTATAAGCTTCAGCCTACTTTTTGGCCCAACCAACATAAGCTGGACAGCTGGTCTAAGAACCATTAAGATATCTAAGAGCCAAGATAAGGAATTTGAAACGATTTTTGTGAGATTTGTTTGTTTGTGTAGTGATGGCCATAGTGAATGTTGGTGAACCTTCCCAGGATTGGCCGGTCTACCAGAATTACTCCAGGAGTGCATCCCTGAATCATCCAGGAGGTCACAAAAATCCCAGGACATCTAAAAAATATCTCAGTTGATGATGTGCCAATACTTTTTTTCTATAGGGCCAGGCAGACTTGGACAGCTTTTATCACTTAAAACAAAATCAATCACAAACTGCTTTTTGTGTTTTCTCACCTTTATCCTAGCCTGTTCTTCAAATGTATTTGATTTTAAAAATTTTGGACAGTTTGAAAAAAACAAACACTACTTCAACATGTCTGTTGTCTAATTGCCAAAAGACTATATCTACACCATCGCTTATCTATGTTCCTTTATCTGTTCGTTCTTGTTGGGACCCCAGCCATGGGTTACAACATGAAAGGCTAGTAAGAACTTTTCTGGAACTTTCAAAATAAATTGGATTAACCTACTTCCAGCACAGCCAGGAGCAAGAGTAACAGCGGACTTCCTGTGACGTCACGGTTCGAATAAAAACCCCGCTTTTGCAACAGGCAGACCTCTTCAACGCAGGTCCCCAGCGGAGCTGGGTCTCTTTGCGCTAAGGTCTCCTTGCTGGCAAACAGTCTGCATCTACTTTCAGGATCTCGCTTCTTGTGGATCCCTACGCAGAGTGTCATCGGAATCACGCGCTCATATGCACTAAGTTCTATAATCACGTTACAGAAGTAAGAATGCTGTATTTGTGTATCGTTATTCATTCTGAACGGGGGGAAATTAAAGGTAGCAAGCGTTTGTCTATAGACTTTTGCCTCCTCTCTGAGGTCCCGAAAGAAGACAAACTTTTCCGTTCTCTACTGTAGGGATTTACAGGAGAGTTTTCCAGCAGAGACCCTTTGGATCCTCTACAACGAGTGAAGCAGTGTTTTTCCCGGTCTGAAGTAAGGATCAACGGACCGCAGCACCGTGGTTTACAGCTGGTACAACTGCGTAGGCCGAGTTTGGCCAGCCCGGCGACGAGACTCGGACCCCTACACCAAGCTGCGGATAGTGTGGCTTGCAAGTTACCTTTTGTTCCATGTGGATGCTTTCCTCAACTTTCTCGCCCAATACAACTTTTCCTCATCACGGTTCAACGTAAGAGGTATGTTTTGGGGCAGAGAGGAAGTAGTTTAAATGAAATAATATTAAATTATAAAATTTTTCGTGTTAGACGTTTTGTCATTTTGGTTGTATTTAAAGCTCAGCTATCTTGCAGTTGCTAGCAGAATTATCTGCTACGCACAATGTGGTCCCCAGGTTTTAGTGTTCTGTGTTGGACTTTTTGTTTGTTTTAAGGTCTTTAATGCACAACTTTATTTAAAGGTTGTTTTAACACAGAAGATCGGTCATAACGCGCCGTAGGCGCTATGCATTTTAACCTTTTTTATTAGTGGTATTTTAAAGGTATGTTTATGCTATTTGCCCTTTAGCATGATAGCGTCCGTACAAGTTTCTTTTAGTTAGCCCCAACCGCTATACTCAGCTACAGACAACCGATGTGTCGCTTGCCTCAAAGAGTAAATTTACCCAAAAAGGTTGGTCGTTTATGTCAATTTAGCAAATATTTCCCTAAATATCTATTTACTAAACATTTGATAAGCGAAGTAAACACACATTAGCCCTATTTCTCCGAGAAAGGGTTTGTGATTCTTATCTCCGCAAACACTAGGTTAAATTACAGTTCCTTACAAATTATTATGCTTTTTACTATTTGCTTAATACCTATTTTCTTTAAATCTTATTTTGGACACAATAATAAAAGGCACTAAATAACCAGCTTTGAGAATTGGTCATCCAAGATTGATTTTATTTAGCAATCAATTCCTTACAATATTATTTTATTAAGAATAATGTTTTTATCTGATCTTGCATTGTGACATCTTGCTGGTGTTGTCTGTTCTCAAAGTGGGTATCACCAATTAATTGCTTAAGTTAGTGGGAGGGGGGGGGGGGCCAAGACTAGCTTAACTCATTTCCGAATTCTTTAAGATAATTCCTTGGTTCTCAAACATAACCTTGCATTATACTATTGCATCACTCTTCGGTCAGGGTGTCAACATCTTTGAATGCAACTTATTTATATTGTACATAGATGCCCATTAGTCCTCCTTATTCTTTCATTTTTGGGTTGGTATTTTAGTGGATTGTTTTAGCATAGTAAGTTAGTACTGTGTTGTGCTGTGTGCATCTCGTTGTGACATTGTGAATTGTTTGCTTTGAGTTTACTTATTTTTGTGAATAAATATATGTAGGGATGTTAATTCAAAGCAATTGTGTGATATTCCACTTCTGGTGTGCACGGGGGTTTAAATTGCTGGTTACACCATATATCCACTCAACACATCTTGCTCTTCCTCTTCAACGTTTTGTCCCCTGTCCACCGGTGCCTTATTGGGCTGGTATTCAAAGGACAACCCTTAATAGGCCGGAATATTATTTCATAAAATATTAAAGTATTAATATTAAATATTAAATAATATTTTCATATTCAAAATCACAACATTCTCACAACATCCCTGGTCTCATGCAGCAGGATTCTCATGTCATCAAGAAATATGGACTCTTTGCCCTGCACCACCCTGCAGAGGCAGTATCAATGCACTTTAAACTGATCGTTACGCACTGGCCCGCGACAGCGTTGCGGACGCGGTATAGCTTGTTGGGTGTACTCAAGGACCGACTAGTGTGTGGAGGATGTTCATTTGCGCTGCCCTGTTTTCTTGTTTATGTAAGAGTGCATGTGATCCAATATGAAGGTATTCATTATACGCAAGTTTTCTCATAACACGAAGACTATGTGCCCTACACTAATACTCACCCACATCAACACTACAAATGGCTGTTTTCCCACGTCACTCGTACTTTCAACTCGATTCGGCTATGCCCCATATAATTTAGACAAGACGCATTTCGTCATGGCATTTCCAGGAAACTTGTCTAGAAACTGATGTCCAGTTAATTTCAAAAGTTTGGAAAGAACTGTTCTTTCCCTCCTGGAGCCAAGTTTGCGCCTGGTTTCAACCACAAAGTATAGACACTACATCGCGATGCCACATGAGTCAGTAAAGACCGACTCTTAAGTAGTTTATGCGTTCCACTGCTTGCCACTCCACCAAGCTCTGGGTGCTTTGCCTTCTTGTGTATGCCTGAAACTCTAGTGCCTCAACTGCTATTTACCCAGCTTTTGAGTCCAACCTTCAGTATCTATTGCCTCTCTTTTCAACTAATCACTCTATGCTCCCTTCATTCACCACCATATCTGGCAATTAAATTAGATATGGAAACAAACCAAGTCATCACTTTACCGTGGATCAAGAGAGGGTTCCCATCAATAATCCCATGGCTGTATGTGATTGTCCTGCTACCCTAATAGTGGATCCCAAACCTTAGTGTAGACAGATTTTTTTAGAATATATTTTAAGGTATGTAAACCATTTTTTCTAATAATTAGTTCTTTCTTAGCTTTTAGTTTATAGAAAATTATATTGTGGACATCAGAAGGGAAAAAGCATAAACGTTTGTGTTCTCACTGATCTTCCTGTATGCCTGACAGACTTCTTAAAAATTCCTGAGACTTTCACACAGCAAAACACTGAAATAGAACATCAACCTAAATCACATCATAAAACAAGCCCAGCAAACACTAAATGCCCTCAGGCATGTGAAGAAGTGCCCTGTCAAAAGAGTCCTGTAGATCTACCTCTACAAGGCCAAGGAATCATCTGTCGGTTGTGTGGTGTGCAAGCTTTGACATTTCCCCTGAGAAAGAGAAATAGAGAAAACTGGAAATAATTGTCACTAAAGCCTCTTACATGGTTGCAACCTTCCTGGTGTCAAGTAGTTCTTTATAAAGCACACCTTTAACCACAAAACAGCTTTTTTTCTACATAGGTCACAAAAATTGACAACCTTTGACCATCCTTTTTCCTTAAAGCCTTATATACTGGCCTATGCAATTCAATGAAAAAAATAGGATATTTCCTTTTAGTAGCATTCATCATTCACCTTGTGACATTAATAACTTAGATTTCTCCACAGGGTCAACAAATTATTGCCTCTTGTATTCTCACATTCATGTGTTTTCTTGGCTGTGGTGGCATATGGCGCCCACATTTGATTCTTACTTTCTGCATTTTGCTGTTTGCAATTCAAATAAGCATCTGTGGTGTTCCAAAACAACAAGGATCAGATCAATAATTTCTGTTTAAGTGTTTCTATTTGAGAATGTTGTAATTGTATGTGTGCTGAGATAACCCAAAAAAAATTATATATATATAAAAGCCTCTATGAGAAAGTTGGGTTTTTGTGGATCACATGACAAAAAAAAAACAAAAAACTTTTACATAAGCAATGGAATGGCTGCTAAAGTTTTCTTAAAAACTCAAATTTACAGCGCTGTCAAGAAATATTTTTTATGGATTTTGCTTTTTTGTCACACCTAAATGTTTTATATCCTGAAGCAAATTTTAATGACCAAGTATAGTATAGTATTGTAAGTCTTGTATTTGTTCAAAACTAAACTCTTCACTTTACCTCTCCCTCTGATCTGCCTGCATTTGGGTCCTACTGAAAAATCAGACATGACAGAAGGATCCCTTTACCAGGACCCAGCAGTAGTTTATACCAAAGAGGCTTTTGTTAGGTTAAAAGAAAAAGTGCAAAGATACTGTGGCTAAGCCTATCTCCCCATGGAGGCAATTAAGCATATCAAGAGATTGTAAGTGATTGCTGTGGGAGTGGCATCCTCTGCTTCCTTCTCAGGGCCTTTAGGAGCTGTTGGAGGAGGTGGAATGGGACCATCAGGCTGCATTGGTGGACATTTTTAATCAGCCACCTTTGCGTCGGCCGCAGCTCCAGTCTTTTTCTACATGACCCATCCGTGCTCCTCCCTCCACTTTCCTCATCATTTGTTGCAAATGGCACAGCTGTGGCAATGCCTTTGCCTCCTCTTTCATGCTGTCTGCACCTTTGACCTTTCCTGTACTGATTTCTGGAATGAGTCCTCTACCCCCTGAGGTTCTGTCTTCCACTCCTGTTCCCAAATTTTCTATCGAGGGCGTCCGGGGTGGACCCGTCTCCTGTTCTTGAGTTCCTTGCTGGATTCTTCTGTTACACTCCTGGAGGTTCCATGTCCTGCTCCATTTGTTCTAGTATGTTCAGTAGATTTTTCAAAATCAAGACTGCACTCTTCCCTTTAGCTTTCTGCCTATGATGTCAGGTTATCTTTGAGTGATCTATTTTTTATGATCTAAAATATGATCTGAAATATTTGTCTTCTTTGGGTCTAAAGATAACATCTTCTCTTCCGAGTGGCAATGGAATAATACCTACACTACTCTAGGAGGAAATGTTGTAATGTTTGTTTAGTTTTGATCTGTAGAGCATCAAAGATGATTTTTCTTTTTGGTTTTCTTCCAGAATTTGAACCAGTCATGTGAAAAATTCCTTAGATCTATCTAATCTCAAAAATGTATAATCTCATTTTGCTGTATTGTTTCTTTATGAAAAAAATAAAAGATTTCCATCTAACAAGCAGTGTTCATTTATTTTAGAGTCAGATAAGTTATGTGTAGTTGTTCCAAAACCAACTGGCTTATAGTTTGCTTCTATACAGGAACTTATCTTCAACCAGGTATATTGGAGCAAAAAGATAGTGGGAAAACTCATTAAATGATTATGTGTGAGTGGCTTGCTAACACTGAATAATTCATGTTTATTTGATTGCTGTGTATGAAGGATTTATGGAGAGGTATGGCTTCTAGATAAGAGATGCTTGTCTGATTTACCTTAGTTCCACAAAAAAACAAGAAACAACAAATCAGGTATTCCAATTGGCTTTATTATGTTTTGGGACAAACCTATTTCCTTTTAATAGGCATTTTTTTAAAAACCAATGCCTAAGGATAAAAAACCTAAATTTTATTAAATGTTTTTTTGCAATTTTTACTTTGCCATTTTCCTTTTTGTACCCATCAACAAGCCTCTGGTGGAAATTTGGTAGACATTTTGAACACTTCTTTGCAAAAATAGAAGTGCTCATTACAAATTTGTTGGGTTTTATTTAACCAAATTTTCAGAAAGGTTTTAAATCAGGGCTTTGAGAGGCTTATTTAAAAAGCTTAAACTTAGTTGTTTTTTTTTAGATTTGGCACACTGCCCCTCCTGTCTCTCGGGTGCAATCAGCAGATGGATGCACCGGTACTGCTGCAGTCAGTCAATCTGTGGCATTCCAACACCTGTGTCTTCCCTGATTATACTGACCTTTACAAGCAGCTGCCAAAAATTTTTTTTAAAGCCATCGTGTAGTAGATTTTTCCCCTTCCTTCCTGACTGATATTTGTTTTTGGGGGGGGGTTTTTTTTTCCTTGCCTCTTGGGTTTTTGCCCCTGCCTGCCCCTTGTCGACTGTTTGTATTTTGGTTTTGCCCTGTTTCCCCTGCATCTGTTTTTAATGCCCCTGCCCCGCCCCTTGCCCGACGTCTCTTTTTCCGATCATTGACCCGGTTTTCTGTCCCCGGATTATTGAATAGCCTAGCCCTTGAATTTTTCAGCCAAAAGTCCCTGTCTCTCTCACCTGCGCTTGGGATCCCTGCCTTCTACCCCCTAGGTTTCCCCTCTGGGTTTTAGGTTTAACCCCAAACAAGAACAGGTTTGTTGACTTTTCTATCCTTCAAGTTTGGAGAACTACAATCACTAATCCTTCTTTCTCTTCACTGATTCCTGGAAGCTGTGTGGAGTTTAACCTGAGTGACGTTTTCCTGTGGCTGACTAAACTTTTTAATCTTTCAGTTCTGTGTCTGGCTGAATCTTGGGTCCGCCTTTTTCTAATTCGTAATAGTTTTAGTCATTTTGAAATTTGATTCGTTTGGGATTACTGTCCTGTTGGAACACCAGGTATGTTCAAATTTCAGTCATCAAGCTGTTGAGTCTTCCGTTATTACATACACTTGTGCAATGCACCAGCACTACTTACAGCATAACAGACTCTTGGCATATTGAACAAAAACTGCAGCTGGGCCCTTTTTATTTAAGAAACCTCACCTCGGTCCCCCCTCCCCGGGCTGCCCCCCTTAAAAATGGGAGGGGGTTTGAGTGTCCCCAGATTTGGGGTAGTTTTATGGGTATTCCCCCGTTGGTCAAAGGCAAAGGCCTTGGGGTTTTCCCCCCAAAAAACGCACCCACAGACCCCTTATGATGTTGCGAAAAAAAGGGCACAGTGTTTTTCCCCCGCCCCGGACCCCTGGTCCAAACCGGGGGGCCCCTCTCTAGAGCCAGGGGTTGGAGGGGGGGGCTCTGTCCTACGCCTGGTGGCCAGGCTTTCACCCATGGAACCCGGCCGGGCACAGCCCAAAGAGGAAATGTGGGTCCCCCTTCCGATGGGCTCACCACCTGTGGGAGGGGCCATAGGGGTCGGGTGCAATGTGTTATGGGTGGCGGCCGAAGGCGGAGACCTTGGCGGTCTGATCTCCGGCTGCAGAAACTAGCTCTTGGGACGTGGAATGTCACCTCTCTGGTGGGGAAGGAGCCTGAGCTGGTATGCGAGGTTGAGAGGTTCCGGCTAGAAATAGTCGGGCTCACCTCGACACACGGCTCTGGCTCTGGAACCAGTCTCCTTGAGAGGGGTTTGACACTCTTCCACTCTGGAGTTGCCCCTGGTGAAAGGCGCCAAGCTGGGGTGGGGATACTTGTTGCCCCCCATTTCAGCGCCTGTAAGTTGGGTTCACCCTGGTTAACGAGAGGGTAACCTCCCTCTGCCTATGGGTGGGGGGACGGGTTCTGACTGTTGTTTGTACTTATGCACCAAGCAGCAGTTCAGACTACCCATCCTTTTTGGAGTCCTTGGAGGGGGTGTTGGAGAGTGCCCCTCCTGGGGACTCCCTTGTTCTACTGGGGGACTTCAACGCTCACGTTGGCAATGACAGTGAGACCTGGAGGGGTGTGGCTGGGAGGAATGGCCCTCCCGTTCTGAACCTGAGTGGTGTTTTGTTATTGGACTTCTGTGCTCGTCATGGATTGCCCATAACTAACACCATGTTCAAGCATAAGGGTGTCCATATGTGCTCTTGGCACCAGGACACCCTAGGACTCCAGGCAGGCATGGCAGACCCAAACGAATCTTTAGGGTCTGCTGGGAACGCCTAACGGAGTCTCCCCTAAGGCGGAGCTTCAACTCCCACTTCTTGGAGAGCTTCAAACATGTTGCGGGGGAGGTGGGGGACACTGAATCCGAGTGGGCCATGTTTCGTGCCTCCATTACAGAGGCGGCTTACTGGAGCTGTGGTCGCAAGGTTGTTGGTGACTGTCGTGGCAGCAATCCTCGAACCCGCTGGTGGACTTCAGCGTTGAGGGACGCTGTCAGGGTCTTTTTGGCCTGTGGGACTCCAGAAGCAGCTGATGGGTACCAGCAGTCCAAGTGGCATGCGGCTCAGGTGGTTGCTGAGGCAAAAACCCAGGCATGGGAGGAGTTCGGAGAGGCCACGGAAAACGACTTCTGTACATCTTCGAGGCGATTCTGGTTCACCATCTGGCGTCTTGGGGGGGGGTACACCACCAACACTGTTTACAGTGGGTAGGGTGTGCTGTTGACCTCAATTCGGGACGTTGTGGGTTGGTGGGCGGAGTACTTCGAAGACCTCCTCAATCCTATCGGCACGTTTTGGGATGGGCTCTCCAATCTCTGGTGCTGAGGTCACCGAGGTGATTAAAAAGCTCCTTGGTGGTAAGGCCCCAGGGGTGGATGAGACTCGCACGGAGTTCCTTAAGGCTCTGGATGTTGTAGGGTTGTGTTGGTTAACGCAACTCTGCAGTATCGTGCGGACATTGGGGGCAGTTCCACTGGATTGGCAGACCGGGGTGGTGGTCCCCCTATTCAAAAAGGGGAACGTAGAGTGTGTTCCAACTATTGGGGAGTCACACTCTTAAGCCTCCCTGGTAAGGTCTATTTGGGGGTTCTGGAGAGGATGGTCCATCAGATAGTTGAACCTCAGATTCAGGAAGAGCAGTGTGGTTTTTGTCCTGGCTGTGGAACACTTGACCAGCTCTGCACCCTCAGCAGGGTCCTGGAGGGTGCATGGGAGTTCGCCCAAGTAGTCTACATGTGCTTTGTGGACTTGGAGAAGGTGGTCAACCGTGTCCCTTGGAGAATCCTGTTGGAGGTACTCCAGGAGTATGGGGTACCGGGTCCTTTGATACGGGCTGTTAGGTCCCTGTATGACCGGTGTCAGAGCTTGGTCCGCAGTAAGTCAGACTCACTTCCAGTGAGGGTTAGACTCCGCCAAGGTTGACCTTTGTCACCGATTCTGTTCATAACTTTTATGGACAGAATTTCTAGGCGCAGCCAAGGTGCTGAACGGATCAGTTTTGGTGGCCATAGGATTGTGTCTCTGCTTTTTGCAGATGATGTGGTCCTATTGGCTTTATCAGCTCGCGGCCGGGATGGCAATAGTTGCCTCCAAGGCCATGGTTTTGAGCCGGAAAAGAGTAAAGTACCTTCTCCGGGTCGGGGTGGAGGTCCTGCTTCAAGTGGAGCAGTTCAAGTATCTTGGGGTCTTGTTCAAGAATGGGGGAAAATTGAGCAGGAGATCGATAGACAAATTGGTGCTGTGTCAGCAGTGATGCGGGCGCTGTACCGGTCGGTCGTGGTGAAGACAGAGCTGACTCAAAAAGCGAAGCTCTCGATTTACCGGTCGATCTACGTTTCTACCCTCATCTATGGTCATGAGCTTGGGGTCATGACCGAAAGAACGAGATCACAAATACAAGCGGCCGAAATGAGTTTCCTCCGCAGGGTGTCTGGGCTCTCCCTTAAATATAGGTTGAGAAGCTCGATAATCCAGGAGGGACTCAGAGTAGAGCCGCTGCTTCTACACATCGAAAGGAGCCAGTTGAGGTGGCTCGGGCATCTAGTTAGGATGCCTCCCTGGTGAGGTTTTCCGAGCACATCCCACCGGGAGGAGGCCCAGAGGAATACCCAGGACATGCTGGAGGGACGATGTTTCTCGGCTGGCCTGGGAACGCCTTGATATTCCCGGGACGAGCTGGCCCAAGTGGGTGGGGAGAGGGAAGTCTGGGTCTCTCTACTTAGGCTGCTGCCCCGTGACTGACCTCGGATAAGCGGAAGACAGTGGATGGATGGATGGATGGATGGATGGATGGATGGATGGATGGACCTCGGGTCCTCCAAACCTTCTTCTTGTCATTGCGGCAAAAAGACCATCTTTGTCTTACTATAAAAACCTTTCTCCATATTCATTGTCATTTTGGGCCGCTGACAATGTAAGTCAACCTTGAAGGTCTCAATTTTGGTGCTGAAGCATTTTCTTATGCTAGTGTAAAAATCGATAATGACACTTTCAACTGTAGATTCTGGAACGTTTTTTCTCAGAACTTCAACTGCCTCAACTATTGTACGTGTTTATACAGTGGGGTCTAAAACCAAGCCAGTTGTGGACATTATGATTTTTGTAGTGAGGGTAGACTTCACTTCCTTAGAGAGCTTGGGTTCTTTAGTGTTTTCAGAAAGATGCTACATATGTTTAATTGTTTGTTTTAGAGAGTGCAATCTTTTCTGCCATCCTCTTTTGGGGCAGCAGCATCAGCGCGTCCTCTTTAACAACATTAGTGTCTTTGGTCCAAGTCTTCTTTACATCTGCTGTAACACAGACTGCTACAAGAGATCCTTACTGCTCAGAGCCATTTGTATAGTTTGAGTTATTACATTATTTCATTTTACTTTGGGATTGATAAATAATTTTTTAATTGAGCTGAATTAAAATTACCATAGAAAAGGTCATATGTTGAGAGGTAGTAGGCTACATTTTCATTTACTAAGAAATGTTAGATTAAGTTTTGTGAAGGGAGAGTGCTAACCATTTCAAATTGTTAGAAGTGTTTTCAACATTATAATTCTGTCATAGTTTGAAATAGTCTAGAACTTATTTCTTATGTAAAGTTTTTATCTAGTTCTTATATAAATCTGTGATAGATTTTAAATGACTGTTTGTTTACAGCAAACTGTGGAGCAAGAGATAGTAAAGCCTTCATTTCAAATAAGATCTTAGGGTTTTAAAACGTTTTATGTTCAAAATCAAAAATAAAAATATCTGATTTGGATCCTTATCCGATTTTTAAGAAATCGTGGCACTGCTGCTCTGTGTGTGGTTTATGCTCTGTTTACTGAGTTCTATGAATGTTACCAGGGTCCTCTGACTTTGAAGGGATTATGACTGAGTTCACAGTGTACACGCAGTGAAATGGTAAATTCGCTTCGTGATTTTCTGATTTCCCTGCCTGAAAAAACAATAAAATGCCCTAAGAAGTAAGAACTCAGACTGGAAAGTAGGAGCTCAAAGAGCAACCACGAGTTTAATATCCAAAATGGCTACATGCATATAGAAAAAGTCGTAGGAGCTCAACGAGCAACCACGAGTTTAATATCCAAAATGGCTACATGGATATAGAAAAAGTCGTAGGAGCTCAACGAGCAACCACGAGTTTATTATCCAAAATGGCTACATGCATATAGAAAAAGTCGTAGGTGCTCAAGGAGCAACCACGAGTTTAATATCCAAAATGGCTACATGCATATAGAAAAAGTGAAGGTGGCCAATATACACTGTTTATTAGCTCATCTGATGGTTTTTAACTATTTAAACCTGTTGGGCACGTAGTGACGTAAAATATATATTTGCGAACATATTCTTTTCTTGTTTTAGCTTTTAAATACATTATTATCAGCTTATATGGCAAATAACAATTAGCAGCCTCAACAATTAGGAAATTTCACTGTTTTCCAACTAGCAACTAGAATGTTCTCAACTCAGAAGTAACGTCATTCCAAGCTCCAACTTCTGAGACAATAATTAATGATTAATCCCAGCTGCAGCTGTCTGTTGTCTCTCCTCAGAGGAGAGACAACAGACAGCTCCTCAGTCAGGGATTGCACCGACACAGACCTCTGTGTCGGTGCAATCCCTTTAAAGTTTGTTACAGCTACATCTTTCTGTGGAGCGTGTATTGACTCTATAAAATGCAATTTAGTTAAAACAAAATACAGTATTCATCCCAAAGGGAAATAATAAATAATCAATGAATGCTGACATAATGTCCCTATTTTGGACTTCATAGCGAAAAAGTTACCAAAAGAACCAAAATGCAACCAAAAGAAAAAAACATTCCAGGTTTAATAGTTCAAGATATTATTGTATATATGGACTCTTCACTATAAGTGTATATGCTGACAACCCATCGGATAATCTCTTCTGCTCCTTTACGCTTGGTGATTCTGGTCAGAAGTCACTGCCAACTCTCATCACTTTATTCTCTGACACACTATCTGTGGACTACCACCAGAGTCTCCTAGCAACAGCATTTGTTACCATTTCACTTTTGTTCCTCTGAAGAACAAAAGAAGAATTAGCTTTGAATCACTTAAATTAAGCTCCTCCTATCCGTATGACTCATTTTCTTTTCAGAGAAAAAATCCCCACACACCAACATTTATTCTTCACAGCGGGCCAAAGGAAATCTTCTTACTGCTGATAGTCCTGTTTGCATTGTCACAGTTGTGAAGCATCAAAAGGAGCACACAGTGTGAATCTGAATAGGAACTGCCTCATTATAAAAATAACAATATCCATTTTGAGTTCTTGAAGGGTAGATTTTAAATGGTGTGAAGCCAAAACAGCAACCTCCAAAAATGTGTCTGACGTTGCTCTCTGATGCAACATGACTATATAAAGCACAGTTCATTCCCCTCTCAGCTGCGTGCAGGAGAATAGGTGAAGCAGAGTGCACCTATCGAAGCAGGTCATTGGACATCTGCCAATTGTGGCAAGTGTTGAGGAGATAATGACAATCATCTTTATTTCCTCAGACCTGCTGCCTCAGTTTGCCAGCTCCTTTCAAGACAACCCATGGGCTTGATCAAAAAGAGCCAGTTTCTCATTCATTAGGTTCTGAGTGGGAGGCTGCAAACATAAAATTGACATGAAATGGAGGCAGTGGCTAGTTTCAGAACAAGTGAGACCATTAGGTAGTATAATTATCTCTCCAAGGTTTCTTTAAGGGCTAATGTTTTATTAGTTTTATAAGCTTGATAAATCAATCTGTGAACTTTAATGTAAAATATCTTCAAACTACAGTAAGAAGGCAAAAAGTTGCAGATGATTTCTTTCAGACTCCATTGGTATCTTCCTTGGAGAATTATCTCTCATAAATACTGCTCCACTAAACTTGTAAATGTTCTGTTTCCCCTATAATCTTTGGAAATTTCTCGTGCTTGACATTTTCTTCAGGTTGTAAACTTGAATGGAGTTGCAGTTGCTGCCAGTTTCAACTAAATTAGAACCATTATAAGAAAAAAACAGGAGTAAAGTCTTTCAAAACACATGAAGTGGAAGGACAGAAATCACTTCTGTGTTTAAATGTGTTTCTTTTCTGAATTGAATCATTAACAGAGCTATTGCTTCTACTAACCTTTGATTTTGCATATTGTTTGTTTTTCTTTGCCACATTTGCATTAAATGACCAACTGAGTTTGAACATATTTGACTATGTTCTAATTTGGAGAGAGTTTTACTGATTTAATTGAATAGTCATGCAGTTCTTAGTACTGTTGCCTTTCTAGCAACATACAAAATCCAGTGCTGGGGTCTTATTGCATGAATTTTATATGTTCTCCCTGTCCATTTGTGGTACATAGATATTCTTTATGGTTCCCATAGGGGAAATCTGCCTTAGATAAAGATAAAAACTGCAACCATAATAAAAACAAATACAGTAAATAGACACTAAATACAGGTATTGCACATGCAACAGATATTTCTCAATTTCTCAATAAAACACATATTCAACAAACAACAAACAACAACAAACCAATAGATCAGAAACATGATTCCCAGGGTAGCTGCTAATGCAGTAATTTGTGTAGATAGTAAGGAGGACAGATAAACTAACACGACCTTGGGGTGCCCCACTGCTGATGAACATTAGCTCTGAGAGAATGTGGTTGACTAACAAGTTGTGATCTGATAGTTGAAAAAGAATACAAGCATTTGAAAGTACCTTGGGTATTAAAAGCAGAACTAAAAACATTATTCAAAAGATAGACATAGGTCTTTGGGTTTTCAAGGGTACCTCTAGCTTCCTCCCACAGTACCAAAATGTTAGGCTAACTGGTCACTAATTGCCACTAGGAGTGAGTGTTCAGAGAGACAGCCAAACAGTCACATTTTTGGATTGTGGGAGGAAGCCACAGTCAGTACCCGGAGAGAACCTGTAGGAGCAATTTACTTTGTTAAACTGTGTTCTTGACATAAGAAAACATGTTCCTGCCAAAAGATAAAGTAACAGCTTTGTTTTGTCCACTCTGTTCAGAGTCCATCGTTATGAATGCCAGAAGATGTGCGTAAATTGGATTGTTACACTTGGTAGAGGGTTTCCCATACACACCAATGTTATGAATCTCCATAAATACGCCCTGTAAGAATTGAAGGTAGGGAATTTTTGGGCATTTTTGTTGAAGACATTTTTGTACACTGCAAATAAAGATTCCCCCTTGAAGACTGGGAGGAGGGAGAGTTCTGCGTTTTGTGCCTAATTGTTTAACTTGGTAGTACTCCCGCACTCTTCCACCAACCCATGCATGCACACAGAGAACATGCAAACTCCATCCAGAAAAAAAACCCAGGCCGGAAGTTGAAGGGAGTGAGTGAGTGTGTGTGTGCATATTGTTTGTCCTGTATGTCTTGTCTTTACGCTGTGACAGAATGCCAATTGTACCCGCCTCTTGCTTTGTGACTCTTGGAGATAGCAATCTACCACCCATGACCCTGCAAAAATAAATAAAAGGAAGTAGAAGAATATTGCAAAAGTCACTAAAAGAGTCTAAACACAATGTGAAATGGATGAAGAGTGGTTAGTTAGGAATTTTTCCAACTGCGCTTACTCGTTTCACTGCTATTGTAAAAGCTGCTGAAAGATTCTATCAAGCCATTACACACATTTGCATGGAGACCTGCAATGCAAAAAATTCTATTTAAAAGACGCCCAAGTTCTACAAAACTAAGTGACATTTCAGTTAACATGTCCTGCATGATAACATTTGTTCACTCATTTCTAAACTGCAATTTAATGCTTTTTTCGCTGTTGTCTCCTGTTCATCAGGGACAGCAAGAGCTCTCAGCAATGTTAACAGGAAAAACAGCGCTATATAAACTGAAAAGCACTCATGTCCTAAAGGCTCACAAGGAGGTGGGAGTTAAGTAGACAAGAAGCTATTTAAGACATGCATCTCCTGTTTGGTCTCCATTCATATTGTGTCTCTAATAATAAGGATATTACAATAGGAACTGGCTGCAGTAAAAAATTATAATAAGGAAGAAAGGGACTTTTCATAACTAGTTCAGCCAAACAATCAGTACAAAGACATTCCAAGTAAAAAAGGATGACAAAAATGAGTCAGCTGTGAATCTGATGGTAGTCCAAAGGATACTATTTCATATATTGAGCTTTAAAAAGGAATCAAGATGTGACAAAAGCTATAAAACTAAAAAAAAAATGCTTTTTGATAGAAAAATGGCTATTGTGAGTCTTTCCCACATGTTGCTGTGCGGGTGTTGCACATTCAGAAATCAAGTCAGTGTAAGCTGATGAATCATTCATTGCCATGGAGTAATCACATGGTTTTCTTAGTTACCCTGGAGCTCACGGTTAGAAAGAGGAATGTTCTTAGTTTCAGACAGAGAGAATCCAGCCCTTGCTGGTAATCATAAACTCGCAGGGCTTTTAGCTAACAGTTGGAGGTTAAAAGCAGTTAAATAAAAGTGGAATCCATTGTGAGATGCTTGTGATGTGGCTGTCACTGGCAGTGTTTTCATTAAGATTAATATTACAGTGTATGATTTTTTTTTTTGTCCTTAAATGTTTTGGACGGTTAAAAAAATATCAAGCCCTTTTCAAAAACACGTTACAGTTTGAATGCAAAATTGTAACAGGGTTTAACTGTAATATAACAAAGCCCTGTGTCCCACAATTTCATGATATTCCAGCCTCAACATTTCTTGTCTTAATGTCTGTACAGAAAAGCAAACATGCAGTTGCACTCAGCATGATTTATTCTGGCAAAATTTGCACCAAAAAACCTTTTTAAATATTGTTGATGCATTTTGGATAGAGGGAATGAAAACATTTTGTATGCACTACGCTGCTGAATGGGTAACAATGCCAAAGTTGATATCATATTTGTAGTTTATCTTTCATAGCTCAAATATAAAAGACATGCACTGGTCAAATGTAAACTGAATCATTTTACACTGCTAATAGAGTATTTATTATTTGTTAAAGCACAAACAAGCATTTTTATTTTTAACATGCAATGTGGAACATCTAATTGTGCTCTAAGGTAATTGAATATTTCCGTGTTGAAGAAACTGGCCTGCATTTGGTTCAATATTTAAAATCCTTAAGAATGATCCAAACAAAACCGGACCATTGTAATCATTATGGAAACAAATGTGGTCTGTAAAATCGTTCTTAATTGTAGAAAACACAATAACTGCTATTTGGGATAACTGCTATTTGGGATTATGTTCTAAGCGAAGTCAAACCTGGACTATATTGTTCTGCAGTGATGTATTTAGAATATAGTGATTTGGTAAACTCTTACCTTTCATATGAATACAAAAAGATTTTTTAAAAGGAACTAAACCTCAAATCAGGTGTTTCCTACTAAAATGGAGTGGTTCCTCTCCACGGTAACCACATGCTTGCTGAAAATGAGGTATGGCTACAAAATCAACAAGTCAATGCAATTCACTGGTTTTCTTTAGATGGCATTATGTAAACCATATACTTGGATTCTATTGGATTGATCCGCATTGCACAATGGGCTGCAGAGTGGCACTGTTATGATTCTGGCCCGTCTGCCTGCTCTGCTCTGCTCTCACTCATGCAATCTACTCAACTGCTTCACCTGTCTGCTGCGGCGCTGGAGCGCAATCACCGTCATGCCACACACCTGTTGTGCTGCAGTTATATACAGCCCTTTGACAGGCAGACGGTGCCACATTTTCGAAAAACATTTTGTGAGTAGTTATCCAGCGTTTCTTCCTGCCTGATCTCGTTCTCTGACTTTGCCTTGCCTTACGGATTTTGCCTTCCTGCCTGCCCCTTGTCGGACGGATTGGATTCTGGATTTCAACTCTGTTTTCTGCCTCTGGTTTCATGCCTCTGCCTGCCCCTTGTCTGACGCTTCTAGCCCTTGAACTCGACTCTGTTTCTGTCCTTGGATTTACGCCCCAGCCAAGCCACTGGTTTATTCAGCCTGAGCCCGCCTGGCTCTCAAGTCTGCCTGGAATTATTGTCAAGAGGACAATCACAGCTCTCTGTGTTCCTGCCACTGCTTCAGTTGATTCTCCTGAGGATTTGGATCAGTCGGCAATCCGACTTCAGTCTGTTGGACTCTTCCACATAAACTGTCAGGATCACATCCTCTTCTGGATTCTGCACTTCGTTCCCAGACTGAGAAGGTTAGTGGCTTTATCTAACTCTTTTCAAGGTCCTGAGTTTTATTCAGCCACTAACTCGTCTCGCTGTCCTCAGTGATTCGTGGAAGCTGACTGCTGGTCTCCTGTTTTCTGATCCTGATTTGCTGTATAAACCTTTTAACTTTTCACTTTGTGTTTGGCTGAATTTGGGTCCTCTGACTCTGGTTGTGATAGGCACAGCTTTTAGCACTGTTGCATTGAGCAGGAAGGTCCTGTGCTTGAACCCTGTCCTGAAGTCTTTTTGCATGGGGTTTACATTTTATCCCTGTCCAGGCATGGGTTCTTATTGGATACTCTAACATCCTCCCACTGTCCAAAAACATGACCTTCAGGTTAATTGGTTACAGTAAATTGCCCTAAGGCCTAACTCCACCCCAACCCTGCAAAAATAAATGGGTATGACGATGGATGGAAGGTCAGATGGATCCCTGCAAGGATAAGCAGGTGTAGATGGATGGTTGAATTCCATATGGACCAAACTGGATTTTTCATAAGTTAGGAATGGGATTTTAACAAATAATTTTGATTAATTATACAAATAATAAAAAAAAACAGGCACACAAAATAAACAATTAGTGGCACCTTTCTCAGTATCTTAAGTTCTGCAATGCTAGTAACCCTCATGCACCTTCTCACAGGATGTGACATTTTCACACAAAAGTGCATTGCTTGGTTTGTTGGGCTGAAACCTTTTTTTAACAGCCTGGTGGCAGCTTATAGGAGCATAGTTGTGTGCAAATTGTGTAACAAGCAGTTTTCTTACCACTACAGCACTTCAAGGCCACAATATCATGTCAATACAAAACATGTCATTGAGACCAACCCAGCACTGTCACTAGGGCTAATGTTAACAACAGCAGTCGTTCTACAGTCAAACAGTGTCTCAGTCTGATGTGGCTGTTTAAAGTTGAAATGTTTTGCTTTAAAACATTGGGGGGAAAAAAGGCAAATTATCTAAATTCATTGTTTGCAAAGCCTCTAATACATTAGTTAATATCTTTTTAATTGCATCTCACGACTAATATAATTGGCTATGAATTAGATCTTTTGGACTTGCTTTGAACATGAATTTGTCACCAACAACAAAGCACGCGAGATAAGTAATAACATAGATAGCATTTATAAATAATGAAAACGTCTCACTGTAGAAAAACTGAAATTACTGCTCAAATATATCTGAAACAACAGTAAACTACAGCTTTTTTAGTTCGTTTTGGGATTAAAGTCAAACAAAATCTCATAGCAACTATCCCAAACCGCAAACTTTAATTTAAAAAAGTTTTGATTTTGATCCAACTGACTTTATTATTACGTCTCAGCTTATGTAGTTTTGTTTCACCAAATGCAAGTGAATCCTTGCATTGGATGATTGGTCATTTGTTGCTATTTTTATTGCTTTTCTCATTAATTCATGCCCACTAACACTGCAAATGACCAGTTGTTGCTTACTTCCCATATACGTTGTTTAGAAGAACCCAGACATCCGGCGATTAGTGATCTCACAGGGATCCATTACCGATGACATTACAACAAGAAGGCTGCATACTTCGAGCTCCGCCAGCTCAGTCAGTCGAAAAACATGAATATAAATTAATATCTGCTCCTCAGAGCCAAAGTCTAATATAAACAAAATGTACACACCATGCCGTGGCTTTACTTTCTGACTAATTGGTTTGTCAGCTCCACACTCTGACAGAGAATATCAATACAAGCACAATACTATGTATTCATTTAATAGATAATTTAATGAAGAAGAATAGTTTAAATATGCTGACTGTTTCTACTATGAGGTGTCTTGAGACTCATCAAAATCAGAAATGTTTAAAGTTAAAGCAACAAAAGTATTAGTAAGTGAACCAAGTGAATTTACCAAATATTTATGTAAAATATAGCCATTGCAAGTGCGGCTTATGAGTCTCAATGAGCCACAGCAAGTACTCTTAAATTATTGTGTCATAAGTTTTAAACAAGTGGGGTATTTATGCATTTCTTTATTTTCAAATTTCTATGTTGAGGTGAGTCACTGTGTTTCCACCGTCTGTGCCTCGAGAGCTCAGAGGTGAGACAAATTGGTACAAGAAAGGGATGCAAGGGATATGTAATTATTTCTCCCTCTAGCTAGACAGTCAGCTGAATTTTCAGCAAATAAAGAAGACGAGTTACCTTGTCTTTTAATACTGATAACACATTTTCCTTTAAAAGAGTCTTACAAAATCTCTGTGAAGGTGGGCAGATCTCAACAGTGTGTAGTAAATCAAGGTTTTTGGCAAAATACCTTCTTAACTCCAGGCCGTATGCTACTTTTTAGGTACAGAGAATGACCTGTCTTTTTGTATAACACAACCTGCTGCTTTATGAAGAAGATTTAACCTGGTCTTCAGAAACTGAACAATACGATTAACCATATCACAACAGCCTCTCTTGCCAGAGAATATCAGGCAGAACTCAAAACCAAAGTCCCTCCATTTTTTTGATCAAGAATTTCTGATGCTTTGCAAAAGTTTTTATTCTTCCTGGACCTTTTAATATTTTACCGTGTTACAAACACAAATGCTTATCTGTTTTACTGGAACGTCACGTGATTGACTAACACAAAGTAGTACATAATTGTCAAGCACAAGAATAATAATGCATGGTTTTTAAATTTGTTTACAAAAAATTATCTGAATAAGATCTGTCATGAATTTGTTGTCAGAGCCCTCTTACTCTTTAACCCCTAAATGAAATCCAGAACAACTTCGTTTCTTCTGAAGTCCCCTAATTAATTAATCATTCCATCTGTGTTACATTTAAACTCATAAATCCAGCTGTTCTGTGAAATCATCTGGGGTATATTAGAGAACATTAGTGAACAAACGTCATCAGGAAGACCAAGGATCACAGCAGACAGGTCAGTGATAAAGTTGTGAAGGTTTTAAAACAATAAACCGTATCAAGCTATAAAGATGGAGAGCTGTTCTGCAGCTGAGGTGGTCATTTTCTGTAGACAGAACTATTAGTTGCACACTTCACATCTTTGTGGAAAAGTGTCAGGAAAAAAGCCACTGTTGAAAGCTTGCTAAGAAGCTAAATATGTGAAAATCCTAAAGGAAAACATGTTGCAGGCAGCAAGAGACTGTGGTGGCAGTTCAACTTCCAGACAACAATCCTAAGCATACTAACCAGAGCTAAAACCTAGTCAAAGTTGAGAATAAAAATTAAGAATCTGTGACAAGACTCGAAAATTCCATATATAATCTACTTTCTGTTGGTCCCTCACACAAAACCACAATTAAATATTTAGAATTTTTTGGTTGCAACATGGCCAAATGTGAATATTAGTATGAGTATTTTTGCAAGACACAGGCATCAAGATTCTGGGTAATAATCCATTTTCTGTGTGGAGTTTGCACATTCTCCCAGGGCATGCATGGGTTCTCCACGAGTATTCTAGCTTCTTTCTGCTGTCCAAAATATGCATCTTAGATTAATTGGTTAAACAGACCTTACGTGTGAATGTGTGAATGCATAGTTCTGTCCAAAAGGCTCTACCCACCTCTTGTCTATTGACTGTTAGAGATCGGTACCAGCCCTTCTGTGACCCTGAAATGATTAATCTTAAAATGGGTGAAAAAACTCTAGTCCACTGCAGCTACAGCATTCAAGCTCTCCGGTAAAGATCTTTGAATTGTACCTTAGACAAAAACAATTCTGCATATCTATTGGTCCTTCTCATGGGATCAAAATGTTCTATAATTATCTGTTACAGCACTTAGCTGCATTTAGAGGTTTGGGGTCCCCTATTAGTTATTTTTAGTTGCACACACTCCGACTCCCAAATCTATACACAGTCCTGCATGCGAAAACACCATCTGCTCCTCCGTTTCCATCTTCTAACCCTGTTTTTATCTGTTTCCAAGCTAGCACAGTACAGAGTATTTTTAGATGCCAACATTAGAAGCAAGCGATACTATGTTATTAGTTACAGCCTTGCCTTATGTTTATGATTGCCTGATGTGGAAGAATTCTTACCATGTTGTGTGTTAAGAGCTGCTGCAATAAGATGCACGTTCTCTGAGGCTTGTATGTGAATATATCTCTAGCAGTCTGTGTTGATTAGCTTCCAACAAGCAGTGTGATTCCCAGTCTAACTGTTCTCAGCGGGTACAGCCTCAGGCTTCACTGCAGCACAGACATGCACACTCCCACCGGTCACACACACATCAGTCCAAGTTAAAGAAAGCACCAGCTTTCTGCTCTGTATATTCTGGCCTTAACATTTCTGCAATTTTGGTCTCCAGCTTCTCTGGCCACTTTCCCTTCCTCCATCTAACCCTTCTCTTGTCAGTAGTTCTGTCATCATTTCTTCAATTCAAACTCATTTATTCCTTCTGTCTGTTGTGATTATTAATCTGACATTTAATATATATATATTTTATCAAATAATATTTCGGTCTGTTAAGGGTTGTCCTGTGAGTACCAGCCCAGTAAGGCGATGGTATTAGGACAAAGTTGAAAGGTGTGAGCCAAGCTCTGACATTATTAAACAGCATAAACTCTGCACACACATGGAATGAATTCACACAATTTCTTAAAATACAAGAATTTAACAAAAATAAGTCAACTCAAAGTCAAACATATTTCAATCAACAAACTCTTTACTTTGCTAAAACAATCCAACTAAACTACCAAGCAGAATTAAAGAATGACAAAGACTAATGGGCTATGTACAATATAAACAGGTTAAAGATGATTGAAAATCATGACCAAAAGAGTGATGCAACATTACCATGCAATGCTATTTATGTTTGAGAACCAAGGATTATCTTGAAGAATCTGGAAATGAAGTTAAGTTAGTCTTGGAACCAACTTAGGCAATAATCAGCAACGTTTAGACAACCATTCACAATGCAAGATCAGATAAATTATTTTTAATAAAATAATGTTTTAAAGAATGATCTGCTGAATAAAACCAACCTTCTGGATGACTAATTCTCAACGGTGTCTCATTAGCTGCCTTTTATTTATTGAAATAATATTTAAAGAAATCTTATTAGAGTATTTGGAAAAGAGCCAAATATTTCTGGAGAAATGGGCTTAATGGTGTTTAGTTATCAGATTTCGTAAAATAAGGTTTAGAGACTATTATTCACTAACTTGAAAACTAAACCTTCCTGTTAAATACTCTTTAGTAGCAAGCACGTGTTCTTAAGCTGTTAGCAGTTAAGCTAACAAAGGAGGCTGATAGCTTAGCACCAGAACCAAACATACCTTTTACAATACCAGGATCAATAAAAGGGTTAAAATGCATAAGCGCGGACGGCGCATTATGAGCAACTATTACGAATTAGAAAAAGGCGGACCCAAGATTCAGCCAGACACAGAACTGAAAGATTAAAAAGTTTAGTCAGCCACAAGAAAATGTCACTCTCGTTAAACTCCACACAGCTTCCAGGAATCACTGAAGCAGAAAGAAGGATTAGTGACTTGTAGTTTCTCCAAATCTTGCAAGGATCAGAAAAGTCACTAACCTGTTCTTGTCTTGGGTTAAACTTGAAACCCAAGGGTAAACCTCAGGTGGGTAGAAGGCAGGGATCTCCACAGCGCAGGTGAGAGAGACAGGTGACTTTTTGGCTGAATAATCCAAGGGCTAGGCTGATTCAATAATCCAGGGACAGAAACCGGGTCCAATGATCGGAACAAGAGACGTCAGGCAAGGGGCAGGCAGAGGCATAAATCAGATGCAGGAAACAGGGTCAAAACCAAATCCAAACAGTCCGACAAGGGGCAGGCAGAGGCAAAAATCCAAGAGGCAAGGCAAGGTCAAAACAATGCTCAGTCAGGAAGGAACGCTGGATATCTACTCACACGATGGCTTTCAAAAATCTGGCACCGTCTGCTTGTCAGAGTCAGTATATATCAGGGAAGACACAGGTGCTTGGAATGCCACAGATTGCACTGCACTGCAGCAGTCACCAGGTGCATCTCATCTGCTGATTGCAGCCAGAGAGACAGAGTAGAGCAGACGTGCCAGAATCATAACAGCAACCTTCTGTGTTTAAAATCACCCTTTAACTAAAGTTTGTCTTAACTTTAAATACACATAAACACAGAACACAAAGCTGATCACGTGTGCAGCCTACTAGCACTAAGGTAGCAGTTTCACACAACAAAACCAAACTTCATAAAAAATGAAAACGTTCAGATCATTTCATCCTAACTCTTTCTATTATTCTCTCTGCCCAAAACCTAACCTCTGACCATGCTGAGGAAAAGATGTCCGGGGCGGCAAAGTTTGAAGAGGTGTCCACAGTCAACAAGCAGTTAGCTTTCGACTAACCTCGGTAGCTTTGGGCACTGTGGCATGCGAGACGGCTCGTTCTGTCTGCCAACCAGCTATTCATTACCGTAACCACGGTGATGCGGTCTCTGCTGTCTGCCTTCCAGACTGGGAGACCGTGTCTTTGCCGGGGCTTCTCTCGAACACTGTGTGCATCTGCAGGGCTCGGAGAGAGAGTCAAGCAATGCTCATACTTAATCACCCCCGTTTGTGAATGAATACCGGATACACAAACAGCAATTCATTCCATACTCAACTTTTGCATATGATCGGTGATCATATGAGACTCTTGGATCCAGTTTGAAGAGTTTGTCTTTCTTGCCAGCAAAAAGACTTCAGCGCACTGTGTTTGCTCCTGGTCCGATGGTCAACCGGCTTGGAGAGATCGGAGCATTGGAAAGGGGGTGCTTTTATACAGCCAGTGGCATCATGGGAAATCCGCTGATGCCCCCTTTTCCTAAGTTGTGCCGGAAGTAGGTTAATGCAATTTGTTTTGAAAATTCCAGAAGAGTCCGTACCGGAGTTTAATGTTGAAATCCATGGCTTAGGGTTCCAACATGTCTATGAGGAAAAACTTGCTCACTTCCCCTTGTGCTGTTTTTTGCAACATTCAGATTTACAATGAGACCTTACCATTCCTCCACCCTGCAGCTCAGTCTCTGCCTCCTAGAATCAGATACTTGATTTAGATTGCAGCCTCCTCCTTTATGCATCACATAAACCAGGGATTTATATCTGAATTATGCTTCAGCTGAAAAGTGCTATTAGTCTTTATGCACATATTATCTATCTTTCAGTCCTAACACATCATTGAGTGCTTAACCTTTAGTTAATGACAAAAAAGGACATTGGCCAGAATGTCCTGATAATTCTTTTTGAATTACTTCTGGTGTTTCTGACTGTTGCAAGGCCCTGATTGCCAAGGTCAAGAGCCCAGAAATCAAGATCTGGTGTATCCAAGGGCTGTTCTTTCCCTTTTAGAATCGATTTTAGCAGAATAAGCACAAAGTCTACTGCCAAGATAATTTTTTAGACATTTTCCATTGAAGCTTTTTCAGGAGAGCCTTTCACTTAACCTACGCAATGTCCCTTACAAATTGTACTCATAGGCAGCTTTGCCAGAAATGTGGCAACAATATGCCAGAGAAAGAACCAGCCCACTAAGATTTAATAGCAAAGGTTTCACACCTTTAAGATCTAAACATCCATCTTGAATCTAAGGAAACATTCTGAAGAGAAAGGGGAAAAAAGGATGCATGAAATCCTAGTGAACGACATTTGGTCTGTCAGTTCCAACAACCTTTTAAACTGATAAAAGGATTCATACTTTAGTCCAAAATCAGGTATGTCTAGTGATAGAACTACTGATAATTATAGTGTTGATTTCACACTTTAATCAACGTTCTTACCAATGTTTTTGGTCACTGTGACTGGTTACTTTGGTTTTATTCATTTTTTTTTTATTTTTTATTCATCAGCACTCTGTACTGCTCTCTAACTGTACTGTAATTGCCTCAGCCCCACTTAAAATGAGAGTGTTCAACAACATGTTTCCATCAGGATTAAACAATAAAGTAATATCAGGACCTAATATGGTTATGAAAACACTTGTGTTGTAAAGCAGGGAACATTTCTGATGTAATTCTCTAGCTTTGACCACATAGTACCTACTTATATTTGGGACTGTAGGGTCTGAATGATGTTGTATGTTTGTTGTGTTCAACATAATGCATTGTGACAGTGAAACCTGGGGGGTATTTTCAGTCAAGTTACGTTCAACTGCAGAGATCTGAGAACTGGACTAATGTGCAGTTTGTTTCTGTGTGAAAATGGGCAGCTGTTTTTTATTGAATTTGTCTATGTATTGGAGATACTAACCCTTTTCAGCCGTTCTTTGATTGTTAAACTTTAACTTTATTTTCTTTAGAAGTTAAAGTATAACTTTGCAATATGTTTCTCATGGCTTCTGAAAAGTAGATTTCTGTATTTTATTATGCGCACCGTCCTTCAGTTTTATATTTAACAAACGGTGAACTAAAGTAGGTTTTAATGATGTGTCTGAAGCTTTGCAGATAACAAGTGTTTCTGTTACCTTTATTTATTTGTGATAAATTGTCTGACATCTATATATTGAAATCAGTGATGCTGTGAATAAGATATTGTGTGGGAGTTAAATTTTCACTCACACACCTAAGGGCAATTTAGGGTGACCAATTAACCTAACAGGTATGTCTTTGAATTGTGGAAGGAAGCTCGATTACCGGGTGAGAACCCATGCATGCAGAAAGACCCCCGGCTGGGAATCGAACCCAGGACCTTCTTGCTGCAAGGCAACAGTGCTACCAACTGTGCCACCGTGCAGCCTATAGACTGCTGGAGATAGGATCCAGCTGCCCCGCGACCCACTATGGAATAAGAGGTAGAAAATGACTGACTAACTAACTGAGTTAAATTTTCTATATATCTTTTGTATTGTAAAAAAAAAAATTGTTTTCTGAAGGACATGTCCAATGGGAAACATATATTTTTTTTTAAAAGTACTGGTTCTGCTGAACAGAACCATATGTCTCTCACCATGATATGACCTAAACTCCGCAAGTTATGAAGGCTTAAACCTCAAGACTTTAATCAGAGTATTTTAATATTTTAATGTCGGGTCTGCCGTTGCTGTACATTTCTGGTCATAACTAA